>SNQJ01S0051133.1:7114-22254 GCA_010110895.2 Picea sitchensis
CAACTTCTCATGGCCATAACTCTCTAATCGTGAGGAGTTATGTGACGTTACACATACCACCGGAAATGGAATGACAAGAACTATCCATTTAGGGTAGTTTCACTAACAAATTCACTGATATTCATATTATTATTCCACACTCAAGCATGGATCCTCCAACCATTCTTCTAGGATAACTCAACCGTAAAGTGTATTTCCGTGAGGGCTTTCACCATAAGGGGACCACTTTGGAGTTCATCCATTTGTGCACCTTATCAACCATGATAAGATTATAATGATCAATCTAACTATGCATCATATATCAAAGAAACCACATTGAACCATATTCATCTTTGCATCATGTATCAATGACAACTCATTGATCCATGTTCATCTATGCATGACATCATATGCATCATATACTTAACATCTATATAATCTCATCAAGGACAATACATATTACATTTGACATCAATCATCAATCAATCGATCCTTTGGCATCAATCAATCGCTTGACATCAATCAATCAAACCATTGACATCAATGACAACATGATCCAACAATGATTTCTCCCAAAATAATCACCAATAACACAACTTCCTATCACTCTGTAGGCACTCAAAATTCAAGAAAGGGACCCAAGAGGTCTCAACAACTAGAAAAAGTCACCCAATAAACATTAAACTCAACCAAAATGCTCAGAAGATAGTGTATGTGACTCTTCAGGGAAGAGAGGCATATGCACGTTCTCTAAAGAAAAACAACTCACGTATGTACATGAATGTCAATGGAAAACCCATGTAGTCCAAAGAAGACACTACTTGGGAAAGGGTTAGGCCAAGAAACTTAGATACAAAGAAAAATAAAGGTTGTTAATTCTATTACGAGGAAAATCTCTCTATCGCTACGGGAAAACCACAACAGACAGAACAACACCTAGAAATCAACTCTAGTGTCAAGTATGCTATACAAATAAAAAATATAACAAGAGAAGGCTAGAATTATACCTCATCCAGACTTCTGAAGAAGACCATGGTTGAGTTCATGACCGAAAGCTTGATCCCTGTAACTTGTCCTCAACATCCAAGATACACAAGAATATAGAAATTATATAGAACATTAGCATATAAACTAGCATAATCCATTAACATGTATAAAAAACACCCCCATGGAATGTAATACAAATATTTGCGACATATAATTGGACTGGAAAAGAGTATTTATATTAATGTAATCAACATAAGTACATAGGTGAAATTTTTTTGTGACGGCACATATCAGAACCAAGAAACTAAGTCCCTCCAGCTGGGCCTTCACTACTTCAATCCTCCACAAAGGAAAGCTCACAAGTAGTAAGAGTAATTGAGTTTCTCCTTCTCAAGATAGGAAGAGCTTGGGGGATGAACACAAGAAGTTTAGACTTTCAAGGAAAAAGGGATGCATACTCAATATGAAGTGAAATTTCTCCACATTGTCTTTTCTCTCAATGATGAATGAATCTCAAGGCTTGTATATGGATCAATTTATAGCCTTCAAATGGAATTGAAGGTTCGAGTCAGATCATTTCTAGTATATGGAAAGTAAAGGATCATGGATCTCGTGATATGGCATGGGAACCTGACATATTTTTAATTTTTTAGCACAAAACCCGATGTACACTTGATGTAATGAAGAAACATGTGTATAAATGAGTTGTCTAACTATGGCCTGCATATTTGTAAAAAACTTTGAATTTTTTACTCTGGAATGAACAAAAAGGGGAAACTTGAGTTTGCAGAGGGAAAGGGAAGGACATCAAAGCAAGATGCATGGAGTGTGGAAAAAATTTCTATAACACATAAATAAAAAATATTTTGGAGCACTTCTAAAAACAAACGATAATGACATGACCTTATTCCATATTAACGAAAATGAGAGCGAAAATGATGGGTAACCTTAGATGTGGGTATTTCCAATCCCACATAATTATTATAATTCTTAAAATCAATTTCAAAAGAGCTTGGAAACAAAATGTTGATGATAACTTTATTATAAGTGCATCTCATATATATGAAGTTAGATAAATTATTATTATTACAAGTAAATATAACATATAAATTAAGTAACTGTAACATGAAACTACATACTCTTGGTCGATCGATGTTGACTAGGAATGTTGAGGCAAAAATAGAGATATTAAGTGATGAAATTTATGCGTTGAACAAGAGTGGCTACAAATTGGTCTAGATTCTCTAATTTACTTGAGACTTGTTGAAGGACAAAACCGTTAGCTTCAACCATTTCTTCATGTTGTCTGAGAATTAACTTGATAGAACTCCAAGAGGGGTCCATATTTTCCAAAACCACAAACCAGATAATCCACCACCCACAAATTTTACTACTTCCAAGGATAGAAGGGAGGGAAACTAAAAGACAAACATAGCAACCAGGGCTCGACCATCCAAAAACACTACTTTAAAATTTATCAACAAAGATAGAGGGGAAAGACTTGAGACAAATAGACCATAAACCATTAAGAAACCCACTTCCGAAAAGAGTAGAATCTGAGGGAGTAAGATTAAATTTTAAACTGATTAAGGTATGAAACCTGAGAAAACCAAACGCGATAATTGAGAAACTGGAATCCAAAATAACGTTGGACAGATGTCGAATTGTTTCCAACAGGGAGAAAAAACCACCTGAGTTTTCTAGGTTTCAACAATGAAATACCACAAATGCTCCAGAAAAAACCCATAGACTAAGAAACCAGACCCCAATTCCATAGGGAAGAAAATTATAGACCAGATCCCTTGCACAATAGCCTTTATTTTTCACATTCTTGAGTGAATAAACTTAAATTCACACAAGTTCAAATAAATGCAGCTGACTATATCACCGTCAGTCGGATGTGAAATCCATTTGAACAAACAGACTATAGTTCCCATATCCTTCCAATTGTCAATAATTTGGAGAGGTTGTACATGTAAATTAAGGAAGACTAAGGGTCCTTCTAATCCGATTAATTTTGTTGGCATGTTTTACAGGAAGCGTGTGCTTATCATTGATGGCAAGAACATCAACAATGATGGAAAAAAGGAAAATCATAAGCTCGGGAGGAGAAGCAAATAGTATGAAGAGATCAAAGCTCAGAAGGAAAAACACAGTACAAAAACATGATCAGGATCAACATCTCCACAGGACAAACCAAAATGATTGAGAATTTGGTCACCTGAATATCCGCCAGTCGTCAAATCAAGTTAAGTGAAGGATAGGATAAACAGGGAATAAGGTTTGAGAATTCGATTATCTGAATCTATGTCAACCATTGGATTGAATTAATGGAAGGATAGGATAACTGGGGCAAAATGATTTAGAATTTGATCACCCAAATACCCATCAGCTGTTAGATCAAGTTAAGTGAAGGATAGGATAAACGAGGTACAAGGTTTGATAATTTGATTATACGAATCTTCGTCAGTCATTAGATTGAATTAAGTGGAAGGATAGGATAAGAAAAGATGGAGAGATGTTGGATTTAATCTAAGGAAAAGTTGCATCAGAGACAGATCGAGTTGTTGATCTAATATCTTGATCAAACGAACATCATTGGTTTCAGGTCTAAAGTTATGAGGAGGTTATGCTCCGGAGAAATCACTTCAAGAATTTCCAGTTGAGATTTGAAATACCCGAAGCCCGGAGAGTTGTAGAGTCGAAATACATTCTCGACCATTGGATCATCTGAAGTAGATCTCAACCATTAGATCATCCGAAGAAGATCTCAAGTGTCAGATCGTCCAAATTGAATCTGGGTCATCTGAGCCAGAGCGTCAGTTTGAATTTTGAAATTCTTGAATCCTGGAGACCCAGAAATATGAAATAAATTCTCGATCGTCAGATCATCCGAACTAGATATCAGTCATCATATCTTCTGAAGAAGATCTCAAGTGTCAGATCGTCCAAAGTAAATCTGGGTCTTCTGATCCAGAAAAGACGTGGCGTAATCATGTGGACTCTGGGTAAAGACCTGAAGTAAGACTCAACCATCTGATCCAAGAGGACACATGGCAATAATACACATACTTCGAGGGGAAGTAAAGTTTGAGACTTGGGATTTTAGAAGTCCGGAGACCCGAAGAAGATCTTGAGTGTTGATCAAGAAAGGGGTTGCAGAACCATTGATTAGGTTGAAAGGTCAAATTCCCGAAGTAGAGGCAGAGCTATCGATTGAGAAGGACAGGTGTCCGCAAATCATCGACTCTGGAAGATTGGCATATGGAGAAAATAAGGGTTTGAGATTTAAAATTCTCGGATCCTGGATCATGAAGTAAATCACAACTGTTGATTTAGGAAGGCTAGATTTGATCCACATACTTGAGAGCATAGATATGAACCGTTCGTTCAGGAGTACCATCAATATCATGATATCGACGGTCCCGTTACATTGCGGGGATTGAAGGTGCACAAACTTTAAAAAGTTAAGGGCATGCCACAATTGAAAGAATAGTTTTGGAGAAAGGACATGTGGAGGCTCGAGGTAAATTATGTGGCGAAACACAATTTGATCTCAAACCACCTTTGGTCATGCTCTCATTCGCATGGTCACATGATATCATCGTCCAAGGTCACATCAGTGGAAGATAGGGGAAGGAGCTAGCGCTTCTAGGATCCACATTGGAGGTTACACATTGAAAAGTCATAAGGGCCTCTACATGTATAATCCAATGACGCTGATCAAACAAAATCTGATCGAAGGGTTGTTCTTTCACTTTGTTATTTCTTGATCAGTTACGATTCTGTTACACTAACTGAATCATTGTTCCTGAGCGGTTGAATCATTGTTCCTGAGCATTGGAATCATGATGCCTGCGCTTTTTTGAGATTCCCGACTTGAGCGTTGGAGATGCAGAGTGTAACGGATAATGAGAGAACGAATAAAAGAAAAATGTCATGAAAAAGAGAGGTTGTTGTTTCTCTGTAAAAAGTAGTAGAACTGTAAGCAATGAATATTACAACATGAATTGAGGGAGAAAATGTAGAGTTGAAGAATATAAGCTGGACAAAGAAAAAATGGTGAAAACAACAGACTGTATGAGTACTTAAGCGCAAGAAGATGTGAGCAGGAAGACACTGATGCAGGCAGAGTAGACCAGTGTAGCAGAACAATAATGAGACTGGTAAGCCATTGATAAATACTGTATCACTGTAATAAATTTCAACAAGAAAAGATTTATATCTCAGGGTGGTAGGGTGGTTCTAGGGAGGACTATGGTCCTCTATTATTCAAGTTGGTTCTTGTATACTGGGATTTGTAGATTCCATCTACTTGTGGCTAGAAAACAAGGTGGTAGGGTGGTGCTAGGGAGGACTGTTGTCCTCAGAGTTTCAAGTGGGTGCTTGAACACAGGGAGTTGTAGCTTCCATCTAGTTGCAGCCAGAAAAAACTAGTGTGGTAGGGTGGTGCAAGGGAGAACCATTGTTCTTTGTTATATAGGTTGGTGCATGTGTGACTGGAATTTGGTGCTTCCATCTAGTTGGTGTTGGAACACTTAGGGAGTTGGTGCTTCCTTCTAGTGGGTGCTAGAGAAACTAGAGGGTTGGTTCTCTTTTCAAGTTTCATCTTGTTAAAGAAGAGGTTGTAGCCTCATTTTGAGTTGGTTCTCAAAGATTGATGATGTACAGAACTTAAAATACTACCTATCATTCTAAGAAGAAGAGTTTTTCTCCCTCTATGGGTTTCCTCATGAATATTTGTCTCTTTGTATATCATATGTGTGATTGATATTTATTATTTCTGATGTTCACAACTTGCATAATCTTGATTATCACTTGGAGAACATTAATAATATTTCAATAGGCATAAAATTGTTTAAGAACAATAACAACTGATTCNCCCCTCTCAGTTGTCTTAGTATTTCCAAAAAATGGTATCAGAGTAGGTTCCTTTTAGCTAAAGGTAGATCAGTAAGATTAAACATGACAAGTCATGAAGGAACTTCAACCAATAATCCTCCTCTGTTTGATGGAACAAATTTTTCTTTCTGGAAGGTTAGAATGAGAACATACATTATGTCCTTAGGTGATGATGTTTGGGATGTTGTAGAAACTGGATATACATAACCTATGGTGCTAGCTTCCAAAGACGATAAGTTATAATTTAGCTTCAATGCAAAGGCAATGAATGTTATCTTGAGTGGGCTTGCTGAATATGAATTTGTAAAAGTAATGCATCTTGATTCTACCAAAGAGATGTGGGGTAAACTCATTAGCAGTTATGAAGGAAATGAGAAGGTAGAAGATACCAAACTTCAGACATATAGATTAAAATTTGAAAAACTAAAGATCAATGAGGATGAAACAGTTAATAAATATTTCTTAAGAGTTGAGGAGCTTGCGAATTCCATGAAGGGTCTTGGTGAGAAGATTGAAGATGCATTTTTAGTTCAGAAGATTTTAAGATCTCTACCTAATAGATTTAATCCAAAAGTTTCCGCAATAGAAGAACTGAATGCTATTAAGATTTTGTCTATTGATCAACTTCTAGGAACTCTAATTGTTTATGAAATGAGGATTAGTAAATATAAACCCACCTCTAGAGAAGCATTTAAAGTAGATAATAATGAGGATTCTGAGACTGATGAAATTGAAGAAAAAATTGTGAGAAGACTAAAGAAAGGATCAGGCAAGTACCAAGGTAAGTTTCCCTTCAAATTTTTTAACTGTGGAAAGATAGGTAACTTTGCATCTAAGTGTCCACACAAAAACAAGGACCAAAACTCTGAAGGTGAAGAGAAGTACAAATCCAAGAGATTTGGTAAAAAGAAACGTTTATGTGTAAACAATGATGACTCTTCAGGAGACACAGATAATGATTCTTCTTGTGAAGATAAGGTTAATGACTTTATGCTTATGGAAAAAGAGGATTATGATAATAAAAGCACAGGAAGTTATGTTAATGATGAAGAAGTTGTGTTTTACTTGGAAGGAGAACTAATCAGTTCCCTAGAAGAAATTGCTAGACTCAGATTTAAGAAGAAAAAGAAAAAACAATTGATGATACTGTTCGAGAAAGATAGTAAAAAACCTGATGAAGACTTTTCCATGTTAAAAGTGGAATCAGAAGAGGCTAATAAAATAGAGGAAATTATGAAACAACAGTTATCAGAGAAGAAGGCAATATGTGAAGCCTTGGAAGAAGAGGTAGTAAAAACCAGAAAATAGATGGAGAAGTTTAAAGAATTGTATCTCCAAAATCTTCCAAGCATTAAAGCCTTAGTAGAACTAAACGACATTATGAGAAAACAAATATCTCCTTTGTTTAATACTAGTTTAGGCTATGTAAGTGGTTCAAGAAGAAAAGAGACAGAAAACAAATAGCCAGTAAATATGATCAAGTTCCAAGTCAGGAGACAATCAGACCATGTGAGTACTCTGCCACCAAAATCTAATAAAGACAAGATGATCCCTGATAAACAACAAAGATATCAGAAGATGGAGAAACAAATGCCAAGAATAAGGCCATCCTTCAGGTACCAAAATTTCTTCCATGGTTACTGTTTTTACTGCTTTAATTTTGGTCATAAGATTGGAAATTGTCAAATTAAGTTTAGAGACATGCAACTGAGGAGATCAAGAAATAAACAATCTGTGCAGCATAGAACTAAACAACCAATGAGTAGACAAAGTTTCACCAATCACTTTGACCTATTTAACAATGATATCGAATGCTATAAATGTCATAACTTCGGCCACAAAGTTGCAAACTTCCATCTCAAGAATTGCAAAGCAGATCTAAGGATAAAACCCTTAGCTAGAAATGCGGGCACATGGAATAAGAAAGATAGTGAAAAATGTGGTCGAGTACATTCAGCTCAAATACAAAAGAACCCCTAGTATATTGAAAATGGATGTTCCAAACACATGATTGGAGACAAAAGTAAGTTTCTCTCTCTAAGTGAAAGCAAATAAGGAAATGTAACCTTTGGAAATGATGCACCAGAAAAAATCAAAGGTAAAGGAATGGTAAGTCTAAGTAATGGAAAAGGGAAAGCTCAAGATGTGTTGTTTGTATATGGTTTGAAACATAATCTTCTTAGTGTCAGTCAAGTTTGTGACGAGGATGAAAATTTGTTTTCACTTCTAAAGATTGTAAAATACAATCTGTGAATTCAGGACAGTTGATTGCAAAAGGCATAAGAACAGAAAACAATGTCTATGTTTTGAAAGAAGAAAAATCTGAATGTCACTTAAGCAGGTATGATGAAAGTTGGTTATGGCATAGGAGACTTAGACACCTAAATTTTGATCATCTAATCAAACTTAGAAACAATGGGGCAGTAAAAGATCTTCCAAAAATATCAAAGCCATATGATTCTGTATGCAAACCTTGCCAAATAGGAAAGCTTACTCGAACAAAGTTTAAATCTAAGAACTTTGCATCAACAGATAAACCTCTTCAGTTAGTACATATGGATTTATGTGGACCATCAATGAAGGAAGGCACATGAAAAGAAAATTACTTTATGTTTATTATTGATGATTATTCTAGACTTACATGGGTTGCCTTTCTGAAAGAAAAATATGAAGCATTTGAAAAATTCAAAGTGTTTAAGGCTCTGATTGAGAATAAAAAAGGAAAAATGTTAAAGGCAGTAACGTATGATAGAGGAAGAGAGTTTATTTCAAGGGACTTCAAATATTTTTGTGATAAACATGGGATCAAAAGAGAGTATATTATTCCAAGGGATCCACAACAAAATGGAGTAGTTGAGAGACATAATAGATCAATTCAGCAGATGGAAAGATCAATGATGAATGAAAGGAATATTTCTTAGACATATTGGGTAGAAGAAATTCATATAGCTATACATATTCTTAACAAAGTTCATATCAGGCCACAAAGTGAAAAGACTCCTTATGAACTATGGTTTGGAAGACCTGCTTCAATCAAGCATTTTAAAGTATTTGAGAGTAAGTGTTATATCAAGAATAATGATGAAAATATTGGCAAATATGATGATAGGGATGATGAAGGTATCTTCCTAGGGTATGCTACAAAAATTAAAGGATACAGATGTTATAATAAGAGGTTGCATAAATTGGTTGATGGTATTGACATAAAAGTTGATGAAGAAATACCGACACAAGATGTAAGAAGCGTTGAATCAACAACAAAGGATATAGTTGAAGTTGACGATGAATAGGTCCAAGAATTAGAAAAAGAATACTCTGAGTCAAATGAAGATACAAATACTCAGGCAGATTCAAATTAGCAGACAACATCAAATTCTCCCTCCAGAATTACTCAAAAGAATCATCTTGCAAGTCATATAATTGGTGAGAAAGACAAAGGTGTACAAACCAGGAGAAGGATAATCAAAGACACCGAGAAATCACATATAGCCTTCATATCCATGGTGGAACCCAAGAAATTTAATGAAGCTAGTGAAGATGTAAACTAGTTAAAATTAATGAATGAGGAACTGGATCAGATTGAGAAGAAAAATACTTGGGACCTTGTTCATAGACCTCTAGATAAGAATGTAATTGGCTCCAAATGGGTGTTTAAGAATAAAATGAGTGAACAAGGACAAATTGTTAAGAATAAAGCCAGATTGGTCTATAAAGGGTATGCACAAGTTGAAGGACAGGAGTTTGTTGAAACCTTTGCACCAGTGGCAAGATTGGAAGCCATCAAAATATTTCTTTCATATGCATGTCATAAGAACTTTAAAGTATATCAGATGGATGTTAAGTCAACATTTCTTAATGGATATCTAGAAGAAGAAGTATATGTGGAGAAACCTGAAGTATTTTCACTGAGAGATAATCATGACTATGTATGTAAGTTGAAAAAGGAATTATATGGAATGAAATAGGCACCATGAGCCTGATATTATAGACTAGACAAATTTCTACAAGACAAAGTGTTCAAGAAAGATACTGTTGATAGTAATGTGTACATTAAGTCTGAAGGTGATGATTTATTAGTTGTTTTGGTTTATGTAGATGACATTATTTTTGGATGCACTAATGAACCTTCAGTTCAGTGGTTTGCTAATTCAATGCAGAATGAGTTTGATATGTCCATGATACGAGAATTGTCATATTTTCTTGGTTTACGAATCAATCAGAGTTCTGCAGGGATATTTATCTCTCAAGAAAAGTATTTGAAAGAGATGTTAAAGAGGTTTCAGATGGAATATTCCTCTCCTGTTAGTAAACCTATGGTGGTTGGTTGCAAGCTTAGTAAAGATGATATTACACCTGATGATGATCAAAGAACATATCGATCAATGATAGGCAACCTTCCGTACATCACAACATCTCGTCCTGATATAATGCAAGTTGTTTGAATGGTAGGTCATTATCAATCTTCTCCTAAACAAATTCATTTAGAAGCTGTCAAAAGGATATTCAAATATTTGAAGGGTACAATGACTTATGGTCTTTGGTATCCTAGAAATCATAATTTTCAATTAACTGCATATTCATATGCTGATTGGGAAACTGTTTGGATGAGAGAAAGAGAACCAGTGGAGGTGCATTATTCTTAGGTGATTCGTTAGTAGAATGGATTAGTAAGAATAAGGGATATATTTCATTATCAACTACATAGATCGAGTACATTACTGTTGCTACTTGCTGCACTCAGATCTTATGGATTATACAAACTCTTTCAAATTTGAAGGTAACCTATACTGATCCAATTCCACTTCACTGTGATAACACCAATGCCATTAGTGTCTCCAAGAATCCTGTTCTACATGAAAAGACTAAGCATATACCAATAAATATCATTTTCTCAAAGAGCAGGTTACAAACAGAGTTGTTCAGCTGACTTATATTTCTTCCATAGAGAAGATAGCTGATATCTTCATTAAACCGCTTGCAAAAGCTCAGTTTGAGTATCAATGCTAGAAGTTGGGCATGACCCTGTTATCAAGTTAAAATAACATATATGTTAAGGGGAGTATGTGTAGGTTGAATCTATGATACCTCTGAAAAGTGTTGCAACAACTTAGGGGGAGCATGTTTTCCTTGACATTGATGTCAAAGGGGGAGAAAAGGTGTGGTCCAGATTCTACAGTTGGAGGTCTAAGCAGAATAGTGCATCCTTTCAGGGTTGCCATCAGTGCCAAAGGGGGAGATTGTTGGCATGTTTTATAGGAAGCGTGTGCTTGTCATTGATGGAAAGAAAAACAATGACGATGGAAAACAGGAAAATCATAAGCTTAGGAGGAGAATCAAACAGTATGCATAGATCAAATCTCATAAGGAAAAGCGCAGTACAAAAATGTGATCAAGATCAACATATCCACAGGACAAACCAAAACGATTGATAATTTGATCATCCGAATATCCATCAGACGTTGGACCAAGTTAAGTGAAGGATAGGATAAACGGGGAACAAGGTTTGATAATTTGATTATCCGAATCTTTGTCAGCCATCAGATTGAATTAATGGAAGGATAGGATAAGTGGGGGAAAACGATTGATAATTCGATCACCCGAATAATCGTCAATCATCAGATCAAGTTAAGTGAAGGATATGATAAACAGGGCACAAGGTTTGAGAATTTGATTATCCGAATCTCCATCAGCCGTCAAATCGAATTAAGTAGTAGGATAGGATAAGAAAATATGGAGAGTCGTTTGATTTAATCCAAGGCAAAGCTACATCATAGACAGATCGATTCGTTGATATAAGATCTTGATCAAATGAACATCATTGGTTTTGGGTCTAAAGTTATGAGGATGTTATGCTCCGAAGAAATCACTTCAAGAATTTCCAGTTGAGATTTGAAATACCTAAAGACCGGAGAGTCAGAGAGACGAAATACATTATCGACCATCGGATCATCCGAAGTAGATATCAGTCATCATATCATCCGAAGAATATCTCAAGTGTCAGATCGTCCGAAATGAATCTAGTTCATCTGATCCAGAGCGTCAGTTTGAGTTTTGAAATTCTCGAAGCCCGGAGACCCATAAAGATGAAATAAATTCTCGACCGTCAGATCATATGAAGTATATCTCAGTCGTCAGATCGTTCGAAGAATATCTCAAGCATCATATCGTTCGAAGTAAATTTGGGCCATCTGATCCAGAAAAGACGTGGCGTAATCCTGTGGACTCCAGGTAAAGACCCAAAGTAAGCCTCAAATGTCCTATCCAAGAGGACACATGGAAACAATTCACATACTCAAGGGGAACTGAAGTTTGAGACTTGAGATTTCATAAGTCTAGATACCCGAAGGAGATCTCGACCGTTGATCAAGAAAGGGGCCATAGAAACATTGATCTCATTTTTGTTGAGCATTGGAATCATGATGCCTGCGCATTTTTGATATTCCCGACTTGAGCGTTGGAGATGCGGAGTGTAACGGACAATGAGAGCAGGAATAAAAGAAAAATGTTGAGATAGAGAGAGGTTGTTGTCTCTATGTAAAAATTAGTATAACTGTAAGCAATGAATATTGTAGCATGAACTGAGGGAGAAAATGTAAAGATGAAGAACATAAGATGGACAAAGAAGAAATGTTGAAAACAATAGATTGTACGAGTACTTATGTGAAAGAAGATGCGAGCAGGAAGACACTGATGCAGGTAGAGCATATCAATGTAGCATAATAGTGATGAGACTGGTAAGCCATAAGATCACTATTTGACATAACATGACTTGGTTACAATACCAACCCCACATTACAAAGAACCAAGGAAGAACACAAGAGATATACTATGGCACTGAGCAATCCCACTAAACGAAATGAGAACACCAATGAAGCAAAACCCGATTGTTATCCACAATTTTGGTTATCATGATGATGTAATGATGATGGAAAATCAAACTCTTCACTAAGAACACTTTCCTGAGAAAATTTACATTTGTCTGCTTCCAGAAATCATACTTTTAAGGGATGTTTGCAGGCTACCTATATATTTTCCTGCGAGAATGCCTGATTCTTGCAGGCTACATTAAGATGGGGTGAGAGGGGTTCACACTGTACCTAACTATTGGGGTGCGAACATCTTCTTAAAGAAGGAAAAAGATGAAGTTCTCGAGCCTTCTAGAAGGGAATCTTCTAGAAGGGTGAGTTGGCATTCGAATGACTATCTAAGTACTGGTTTTCCTGATATCTTGGGATTATTCCTATCTAAGTAACTAATCTATTCTCTCCTATATATTGAAGAGAATTATCATGGAAAAGGTTAGAAGCAAACTAGCAAGAGATTGATTGGAGAATTAGTGTAAGATTGTATGAAGGACTGATGCTACAACAGCCAGAGACACCAGCAAGGTCATCAAAAGTGGTTGATTTTCTTCATGCATGAGCAAGTGTGTGTGTCAGAGCTAGGAGCCATTGAAAGATGATCTACAACATCAAGGCTCAGGTTGTAAGTTTCACTTTCTATCAATTTAATACAGTAATATGTCCCTTTCCAATAAAGATGATGTCACTTTATTACATAACTCCTTAATCATATGTATAGATTAGCTATTGAATATATTGATCTGCCTTCACTTCGATTGGTTTGTACTGTTATGATATGAACAACACAAGAGTGTTAGAGCGAAGCTTGGAACAACAGAGACCCAAGGAAGCGTTCATAAAGGTATGTTCATGATCCTGGCCTCTTAGTTCATTCGATAGTCTAGATCTAGGGAAAGAGTATTATTTTGTCCTGTTTTGTTCTAGATCTAGGTGGATCTAGGGAGATCGGTTTGTGTCCGCACTTACGGATTAATCCTGAAACAAAATTGGCGACTCCACTGGGGACCTATTCCCTTTTTCTATATGGTTTTTGAGTTTTTCTGTGGCCATTTTCTCTAGTTTCATTATTCTCCTGTCTTGTCAGTGTCTGAGTCTTCAGGATATCCTGATAGACTTACTGGGTTCAAAAGCCTATTTGAATTTTGCTTTCATTTTCAAAATTTTTGGTATCTTCAGGAGTTCTCGCACTGTGTTTAGTTACAGCCTGTGAGAACTATCCAGGTTCGCACCCTGCATATAGGGTCCAGTGCGAACACCTTGGAGTTTGCTATAATGTCACCTACGAGAATCTTATCTTCTCGTACTATGTAACACTACTTACCTGCGAGCAAGATTTTTGAAAATTTTGAAATTGAGTTTTTATTTTGTCAACTGCTCAGATCAGTTGCATTACATCTTTTAGGCTTATTGGATCATTGATTTATATATCTCTTGCTTTAGTTTGCTTGCTTGAATAGATTTAGGGTTTCAAGGTTCTTCTTGCCCTTTGTAGCTTGACTTTCGTTTCTTGGCTCTTATTGGCATTCTTGTTCTCTCTGACTTCTGGAGTTGAATGTGTCTGATTGGCTGAAAACCAGTGATTGTTAGAGAGTTAAGTACTTGGTGTTTCTCATTTGCTTGTTGGTTCGACAAAACATTTTCATTTGCATTGAGAAGATTCATTGGTTTTCTTTTTGTTTTTACTTTCATTGAAATAGTTGATTGGGTTGTTATGGTTTGATTCTTTATGATTTGATTTTATTTTCTCGTTAATCAGAGTTCTTTTTGGAAAGTGAACAACAAGTTTTCTTTCAAAAACATTGTTTTTTGTATTTCAGAAGACACTGAAAATCAAATTTTAGAGTTTATTGAAGTATTTGAAAAAACATATAGAGATTGTTCATTGATATATGATTGTTTGCATTGACATCTGAAAGGAAAATGTGAATTTCATTGTAGTACAGGGTTGATTTGGAAATTTTTCTCTCTCCTGTAACTAGGATTCATGGAATGAAAAGTGTTATATTTCATCATCATTATCCTTGCATTATTTGGGTCAGAGTCATACAACATGAGTTTCACTTCTGTTACCTTTGAGTAAACAATAGCTCTTAAAAACATTGCGTAATCTTAAAATTTATCTAGTAACTCTTTTCGAGGGCCCTTTTACACCAACATTTAGCTAGGCTAGTGCTTTGGAGTAGGAAGAGAGACACACTCTCCAAAAGCTAAAAAACACACAATAGCATCTTGAGTTAGGGAGTGTTAAATTACATTTGCAACATATTGTGCTGGGACGCCCTTCTAACACAAGGGTCAAGCACTAGGTCGCATTGGTGTTGGCAGAGTTACTAACCCTGCTTTGTTGACATCAGTGTAGAGATTACATGTATTACGGGGATCACTCTGAGGTATACCCACAATGATGAG
>SNQJ01S0051133.1:34215-48682 GCA_010110895.2 Picea sitchensis
AAGATGATGTCACTTTATTACATAACTCCTTGATCATATGTATAGATTAGCTATTGAATATATTGATCTGCCTTCACTTCGATTGGTTTGTACTGTTATGATATGAACGACACAAGAGCATTAGAGCGAAGCTTGGAACAACAGAGACCCAAGGAAGCATTCATAAAGGTATGTTCATGATCTTGGCCTCTTAGTTCATTCGATAGTCTAGATCTAGGGAAAGAGTATTATTCTGTCCTATTTTTTTCTAGATCCAGGTGGATCTAGGGAGATCGGTTTGTGTCCGCACTTACAGATTAATCCTGAAACACCGATCAACAAAATTCAATTGTACTTCGCAGAAAGAATGAATTCAGAAAGGTGATGACACCGAGAAGACCTACTATGAACAAGTATGAATATATATTTCTTGGTAAAAAAAAATCATGCAACAATTTTGGACATAAGGAAATATACTGCAAAGAACATCCAAGAAATGACCAAAGAATAAATGGAGGCATGAACAATGCTCCAAGAAATAATTATGTGAATAACAAAGTCAAAAATCTTGTTGACAACAGAAACTTGAATTCATTTTCTTCACTGTTTAACTACAATATTGAATGTTATAAATGCCATAATTTTGGCCACAAAGCTCAGGATTGAAAAATTTGGATACAGGCCCCTATTGATAAACAAAATACTCTCAACAACACCATCAAAGTCTAGATAAATAAACAAGAAAAGAGTTCTTGGGAAGAATGTGATTTAGCAATGCATACTCAAAACAAATAAAGCTATTGGTACATAGACATTGGATGCTCAAGGAATATGACTAGTGATAAAAACAAATTTCTTATGCTAAAGAGATAGAAGGGAATAAGTGTTTCATTTAGAGATAATAAATCTTCCAAGATAATTGGGAAAGGTAAAGTCAACGTTGGAAGTCAGAAGGCCACAACATAAAACGTTCTTCTAGTTGAATATTTAAAGCATGGCCTAATTCTAAGTGTCAGCCAACTGTGTGATTAGGGACACACACTCCTATTTAACTCCTAGGAATGAAGAATAAGAAAAGAAGACACTTTCATATTGGTAGAAATAACAATCAGAACTCCAGAAAATGTATATACTTTAAATAAAATTGGAACAAAAGTATGTTGTGTGGGATAGATAGATTAAAGTTGGTTATTGCATAATAGAATGGAAAATTTGATCTTTTAAAACTTAGTCAAGGTCATTAAAAACTAGGAAGTAAGAGGCATACCAAAAATCATCATGCCCTTAAACCCAATTTGTAAACATTGTCAACATGCTAAACAAACAAGAGTGAGATTCAGAACCAGGGAATATTCAACATCAAGACCATTGGAACTCATCCACACTGGTCTTTGTGGGCCAACCAAATCATGAAGTCTGCAAGGTAACCATTGCTCCATACTTTTCATTGATGATTACAAAAGAATTACTTGGGTATCCTTTCTCAAGCATAAATCAGAAGCCTTTGGGAAGTTTGAATCATTCGAAGCATTAGTTGAAAATGAAATAGATTTGGATATCAAATGACTAAGGTCGGATAATGGAGGAGAATTCACCTCAAATGATTTTAATGAATTGTGTGAAGATCATGGAATAAGAATATACTTCTCAACTACAAGAACTCCTCAACAAAATGGAGTGGTTGAAAGGGAAAAAATAATTATACAATAAATGGCCAAAACAATGCTAAATAAAGATAAATTGTCAGATATATTTTGGAGGGATGTAGTCTACACAACTATCTATATTATGAATTGAGAAAAACTCCAAGCTAATAGTGACAAAAATCCATATGAACTGTGGAAAGGCAGGCCAACAAATTTCAAACACCTTATGGTTTTTGGAAGCAAATGATACATAAAAAGAGATGATGACAACATTGGAAAGTTTGACTCTAGATGTGATGAAGGTATTTTTCTTGGCTACTCCTCTTAAATAAAAACTTACAAATGTTTAAATATGATATTAGACAAAATTGTTGAAAGTGAAAATGTAAGAGTTTATGATGAGATTCCTAGAAGTATAAATATGCAAACAAATGACTAACCAACAATAACAAGCTATAGTGATGAAGAGAAATACATTGAGGAATATAATACAGAGGAAGAAGAAGAAGAGAAATACTATGAGGAAGATAATGCAGAAGAAGAAGAAGAGAAATAATATGAGGAAGATAATGCAGAATAAGAAGAAGAAGAAGAAGAAGAAGAATCTCCTAGACAAGACATAAATACCCCCTCGATATATGTTCAAAAGAACCACCTTGAAGAACTTATTCTTGGAGAAAACAACAAAGGTGTCCAAACAAGAAGACAATTGATAAGATCACCAGAACATGCAAATATGTTTTTACTGTCTAAAATAGAACCCAATAACTTCAAGGAAGCTACCAAATATAAAAAATGGATTAATGTTGTGAATGAAGAATTAGATAAAATTGAGAAAAATGAAACTTGGGAGCTAGTTCCTAGAACCAAAGACAAGAATGTAATTGGAACCAAGTGGGTTTTTAGGAATAAATTGAATGAGAATGGAAAATTACTGAGAAATAAGGCAAGGCTTGTATGTAAAGGATATGCTCAAGTTCAAGGATTAGACTTTGATGAAACATTTTCTCTAATAGCTAGACTAAAATCCATTAGAATCTTCCTAGAATTTTCAAGCTACAAGAGTATAAAAGTCTATCAAATGGATGTTAAATCTTCATTTCTAAATGGAAATTTAGAAGATGAAGTATTCATTGAACAAACTAAGGGATTTCAGTTGTCAAAAAATCAAGACTATTTGTGCAAACTGAAGAAATACCTCTATGGTCTGAAGCAAGCACCTAGAGCTTGGTACTGAAGTCTTGATAAGTACCTACAACAACAAGGATTCAAGAGAGGAACCACATAAATCAATACTTATATCAAAGAATAAAATTGAAATATGATTATCATTGTGGTCTATGTAGATGATATCATCTTTGGAAGTGACTCTAATGATCTGAGTCAAAGGTTCTAAAAGAACATGTAAAAAGAATTTGAGATGTCCATGCTGGGTGAGTTGTCCTTCTTTATAGGTCTACAAATCTCTCAATCAAATAAAGGAATATTAATTTCTTAGAAAAAATACATTAAGGATATGGTAAAGAAATTCAATATGGAACATTGCAATCCTGTCAATACTCTCATGATAAAAGGCTGCAAGCCGAGTGATCTGAAAATGAAAAGGATTGAATCTATTTAAAATTGCAAGTGATATGGTATGTGCTTGGGTAATAGGATAAAGTTACAAAAAAATAAATATTAATGAGTTTTTTTTATTAATCATGATCATCATAAATAGTCATAAACAACCATCAAAATACACACATTAACACAACAAAATGATAAATGAGTTCACCCCTCTCTTGGGCTACATCTCCTCGTCCAACTTCCAATGGATCATTTTCATTAATGCTCAAAGTGTCAAAATCAATGCTTTACAATGATCCTAATGAGAAATGGATGGCTTCAATGACTCTAGAACATCCAAAAACCCCTAGTTGGGCTCTTCCTACACTTGGTTTGGCCAAAACTTGAGTTTTTATCACTCCCTGCAAGTTTCTCTTAATTCTTTGTTGTCTCTGCTCACCAAAATGCACCCAGACTGACTGAACCTGACTTCTATTCATTTGTCATACCTAAACCCAACACACATGCTCATTCTACAAAATTGAGCATTATGTCGAATAATTAGCGATATTAGTGCCCCCAAGGGCGGAGGTGTTGGTCGCATGATTTTCATGTGTTTGGGTCCTAGGCATTAAAGCCAGATCATTGGCAAGTTTGAACACACACCGTTGACAACCATCAGATCCTTTGGGGATAAGCCCCGGCTCGGACCCCGCCCTCCATATAAAAGGTTTCAAATTAAATATTTTTGCAACCATATAGTGGTAAGCAACACCATGTGGGTGGGATGGTATCCTGGATCATGCCAAGTCTTCCACCTTTCCCCGAAGGTCACAGGTTCAACCCCCCGTGAAAAAAACCATACATTTTATGCCTTGGAGGGGGTACCATGTGGCATCCCATGTCTGGGCCACATGGCACCATTCAATTTCTCCACATAAATGCGATGTGTCGCAATCTGATAGGTCCAAATCACATGCCAATAACCTTCCATGTCGACCTCTACCACGTCAACATTTACTATGTGTCAGTACGACCACCTACCACGTGTCCAATACATACATTCCATGTCAGCATTACATCCATGACATGTCAGTAGTACAAACATGTTATGCCAATAGTACGACCATGCCACATCAAGACTGTAAGGGCTGTACAGACTGTACAATGACCAAAATTTTGCCTGTTTGGAAAAGCGAACAAAACACGATATCTCACGCATACGACGTTCTTTTGAACCCGTTCAAGTTGCGTTGGGATTGTGAGGACAAGGCCTACACACGAGTCCATTTTGAAGCAATTCCGAGCACTTTGATTTTTGATAAAATTTTGATCCCCTGGATCACTCCTCCCCATTGGGAAGCTTTTGGACCTCCAAAAGACTAATTTGATTCAATGTGAAGATGATGGTATAGTTCCCTCACCTTTTCAACCTCAATCCACTAGGCCTTTCTTGGATTTGTGCCTTTAAGACCAACATGAAGGTATTCCACATTTCCTCGTTTTGAAGTTCTTATCCTCTTGTCAAGGATTGTGTTTTCATGCAGTTCTAAAATATATTCTGGCAATAAATCATCTATAGAAGGAATATGAACATGCTCTCCTTGATCATCAATCAAAGGAGGCTCATAAAATCTCAAATTCTCAACATTGACAACTGCATACATTTGCATATAAGGAGGAAAATCCAAACAGAAGGCATTTTTACCAATCTTTTCAAGAATATTGAAAGGTTCATATCTATTTGGTTTCAATTTTTTACCTTCTTCTTTAAGCCTCTCTTTGCTAATGTAAATCCAAACTTCATCTCCAACTTGGAAACTGTGATCAACACGATGCTTGTCATGTCTTGTCTTGTACTTGTCTTGGCTATTTTCCAACTGTTCTTGTACCATTTGATGCACCAACTGAATGTTTTCAATGAACTTCTTTTCCCTATCAATTTCATATTGACCATCACTAGCAATGCTTTCCCAAAGACAAAATCTAAAGGAGATTTTGGAAAACAACCAAAACATGCCTCAAATGGATATGTTTGAGTTGAAGAGTGCTTAACCCGGTTGTAAGCATGTTGAATCTAGTGTAGATGCTCATCCCAAAGCTTAGGATGCTTGTTGCAATAACCACAAAGAAGATGCACTACTGTTCTATTAACCACTTTTGTTTGACCATCGATTTGTGAATGAAAAGTTGTGCTCTTTTCCAGCTTGGTTTCCATGAGTGCCCATAAACTTGACCAAAAGTTCCCAATAAATTGAGAATCTCGATCAGAAATAATGGATTTAGGAAACCAAAAATGTACCCAAATATGCTGAAAGAAAATTTGTGCCATTTGCTCAGCTATAACCTTCTTCTTACAAGGCATCAAAATACACATTTTTTTGAAATGGTAAACCACAACATAAAGATAATCATGATTCTTTTCAAACATAGGTAGACCTCCTACAAATTTCATGAAAATGCTTTCCCAAGGATGAGAAGGAACCGGAAGTGGAGTATACAAACCCAAATTTCTATTGCTAGGATTTCTTGTAGCACATAAAGAACATCCTCTTACATATATTGAAACCCTTTCATTCATTTTAGGCCAATAACAATACCTTTGAAAATTAGCCATTGTCTTGCCTACACCAAAGTGGCCAACAATAAGAGAAGAATGAGATTCCTTTATGATGTTGAATCTTTCACCCTATGGAATACCTATCTTGCTAATATGATACAAAATCTTATCATGCACATGGTAATCCAATTCCTCAACTTGGTTAGAATGACACAAAGTTGCATAAAACTCTTTAAAATCAACATCTAAAGCATATTGTTCAACATAGCTCTCATGCATGGTATAATTATGCTTAAGAATAATTGAAGCACTAACAATAGGCCTATAAATAATATCAACAACTTTGTTATAAATGCATTTTTTATACCTTATAACCAAGTGGAATTATTGTAGAAAATCCATCCATTTGAAGTGCCTTTCTTGTTGTAGCTTTATTTGTGATTGTAAGTATTGCAATGGTTGATGATCCGTGTGAATGATAGTTTCTTTTCCAAACAAATAATGTTTCCACTTTTTCACACTTTTCACCAATGCATACAACTCCTTATCATAAGTATGATAGTTAATCACAACACCATTAAAAGTTTCAGAATGAAAAAAAATGGGATTACCATGTTGCAACAAGACTACTCCCATTGAATAATTGCTTGCATATGTTTGGATCTCAAATGGTTGTCTCATATTTGAAAGTGCAAGAACTAGAGATGAACTAATCTTATCCTTCAATGCATCAAATTATTTTTGTTTCTTGCCTCCCCATTGGAAAACTTGTTTGATGCTTGTCACTGCATGTAATGGAGATGCAATTGAAGAGAAGTTAGCAATAAAATTTCTCCAATATTGGGCTGCTCCCAAAAAGCTTCTTACCTATGTCACATTGTTGGGCTTTGGCCAATCCAAAATGACTTTGACCTTGGAAGGATCAATTTACAGTTCTCCTCCTCCAACAATATGTCCCAAGTAAACAAGTGAGGTCTTTCCAAACTCACATTTAGAAATCTTCAAAAACAAATTTTCTTTCTTTAAGACATCCAAAACTTGTTTTACATGCATAACATGCTCTTCACGAGATTTTCTAAATATCAAAATGTCATCCAAGTAGACTGTTAGTCTCTAATTTTGTCTTGATTTAGTGAGAAACCCTTATCCTAAACCCTTCTTACCTACACTTGATTTTTTGCTTCCAGTTGATTTCGATCTTTCTTTTTAGTGTCTTATGGTTTTCTTTTCAGTTTTTGAATAATTTATTTAAGTTTGAAATTGAAAGACATGTTTTTAAACGAGGTGTCACCTTATATGCCTGTTTGAACTTCACAAATTCAAATTTTGCTAAGTCATTAATAGCGCTACGGGAATAAGGTTGTTCCCGTAGCACCAAGATAATCATGCCTTGATATGCGTCTGTCATCCAGATTTCATTATGATGACATGAATCATGGTTTGAAAGTTTGCATGTGTCCCACAATAGCTTGGAATCATTTACTGATTCAAATCGTTTCATAATTGAATTTCTTTGTACCCGTGAAGGACTCATTTAAAATCGCCCAATTCTCAATGATCATTATATTAAACCTGTCATTCTATGTTTGATTTTTCTGAATTGAGGCGTAGGTATTTTCTCAGAGGAACGTTATACACTAACAGATTATAGGTGGAAAATTAAGAATCCGAGGGTTCTAGTTACAACATTGTGTTTTGATGGCGCCAAAGAGGAGAGGATAGGTAGTCAGAATAGAACCCGAGGGTGCTGAACTTCTCGAAGCTTATCCTTAGATGGCTCAAAGGTTCAGAGACACCGGGTGGTTTGACTTCCTTACCACTTTTCAAGGTTACGATGAGCATGTCTCCATGGAGTTTGCACTGAACTTTGATGGTCACGAGGTGGATATTGGTAATATGATAATGCTAGTGACATAGAAGACAATTGCTAAAGCTTGCAGATTGGTGGTTGGAGGAGAAATATGGTGGAAGAAAGAGCACGTGGTTACAGAGTTTGTAAACCAATTCCTTCTTCCAGATAAGAAAAATACGAATTGGAAAAGGGGAGTACCTCGCAGCTGGGTTAGACCTGAATGAAACACTGCTCTGATCCTAATCCACAGGTATATCACCTGCGAAGGTATATTTTCACTAGTTTATATCTACCACATCAGGATATTAATTCATTTAAATGGCAATTACCCCTTAAATCTGCCTTATTTTCTACTCAAAATCTTGACAAAGATGTCAAAGAGAGTTCAGTCACTTTCCACCAATGCTAAGAGTAGTCTGTTTCATCAAATCCTAATTAAGACTTTATTTATGTCTACTTTGAGAGAATTACAGAAGCCCTGGAGCTGGCTCATGCAATATTTAAACCCTAACTCATAGTCCAACAAACAGAAGAAAGGCAAAGGGAAAAATATTGTTACATAGAGCCAAAATATTTCAATTGATGAAACCCCTTGTTAAAGAAGAAATGCCTGACATTAGGGTAACGAGGAATAGCAGAAGTAAAAGACCTAAGTTGGATACATAAATCGAAACGTTTTCTGAAGAAGATGTTAAAGGGGAAGATGATTTAGATAAATATTTTAATACTCAAACTACAGTCAAGCATGAATCACCATCAACCAGTAAAAGGGGTGTTGCAGTCAAAAGAACAAAGGTTAAAGGTGTGTCTGCATCTCAAAAACCTAGAAGGAATTCTACTAGGGTTACCAACAAATACATACTGAAGTCAAAGGCCATGTTTAATCCATCAATCAAAGAAGAAAACGTCATAGTTATAGAAGACGAATCTGAAAATGCTAAAGCAGGTACCAGGAAAAGGGAAAAAATAACTTCATTGCTTAAGAAACTAGTAAAAAAAGGTAAACAAATGTTTTCATCATATACATGACCCGTAACAAGAGCTACAACCAGATTAGCAAAAGCTAAAGAAATGGATAAAGGTATCAGTGAAATCCCTGAGAACAAACAGGATTACCTTGTAGACTCAGATCACATATTAGATGTGCTTGAAGCTATAGATTCAGCAAGTTCTGATGAAGAACATAGCTCGGGATTAGTCTCTAAGTACCAAGTTAAATCAAAAGAACCCAAAGTTGCCTTAAACCTAAATGATCCTGCACCTTTTGAAGAATGCTCAAGACTCAGGATTAAAATCAGAACTGATGAAGAAAGGATCAAGGAATTCCAGAAAACAGTGAGGCAGTTAAAGAAAGAAAAGACACAAATAGAACAATGGAATGCTCGTCAGCAAGAAAGGATTCAAGGTTTTAAAAAGGAGAAAAAAGAGAAAAGGACATTGCTCAAAGAACTCAGAGAAATAAACTTCAGACTTTATTGGCACAATGTCGTGCTTACCACAAAGCTCAAACAGAAAAATGCTAAAGCTACTGATATGATTATATCCTAAAGGTTCCATGAAGATTGCTACAATCATAATCTTAATTTTTTTGATAAAAAATGGTAGTTTCTACTCGTTTTTGGTCAGTGAGATGCTAAGACCTCGAACTGTTTGACTAAATCAAACTAATTCATGTTTTGTAGAATCAAATGTAATGCTGGTGAGATCATACAATATCAAGTTGTTGAGTTGTGATCTATTTTTGGATTGTAGAAGCACTTTTTGAGTGAACTGCCTTAGTAGATAGATACTATTCGAATCCAGTCATTAAAGCTACACTAGATGATAGGATCTGGAGGTTTTATGGATAGTTTCAATAGACAGAGGAAAGACTATGTTCTTGTCGAAAAATTGGAGATCCAGGGGACCTTTTTGTGAAACTCCTTGTAAAGGAATTTATGTTCAATTTGACACTTAATAGCAAAGACATATGGATGGTTAGACCCTCTTTTCTACTCTATTATTTCTTTCTTCATGCTTGAATTCATTATTCAGATTGCAATTTTTTTTATTCTTGGTTGTTAATTAATACAATGAAAATTTTATCGTTGAAATTATTTTTCAAGTTTTGATATCAAGTTGATAGTCTTGTTTCTTTATGAAATTCTGAGACAAGAATTTATGTGAAGTTGACAAATTGAAGGCTTCATCTTCCCTTTTTCTTAATTGGTGTAATCCATCTTTGTGTCTACCTTTTATTCAGTCAATGGGATATGCTATGTTCTGATCTTGATTTTCATGTTATGTTATAACCTTGAGCCAGTTTTCAACCACTTTATTCAAAAACCAAATTACAAAAACCTTCTAAAAAATTTGCAATAAACCGATGATTCCCTAGCTTGCCCTCTCAAAGTCAAGTGAAACTTTAGGGACTAACATTTTTGGTGCCATTGCCGGGGACAAAGAAATGAAGAGATCTTCCCTGGGGAAACGACAAGTTTACATTCAGATCTTGGTGGTGAACAAGAATTTGGACATTATTTAAGACTGGGATTATTCACCTGACGACTCCTCTGTGGTAATTCTTGCTCCTAAAAGAGAAGTTAAAGGACCTAAAACTCCTCTAAATTCTTCATCATTTAATAACCAGTAACCAGGAAAAATCTAGATCCTGAGCCTGTTGCAGCAGTTTCAGATCCTGAAAAGTTACTAAGAAAACCTAAAGTTATTTCCGGGCAGTATTCACTCTTAAAGGGAAAATTATCTTCAGAAATTTCTCAAGGACAATCCTCTGAAATCACCAAAACCTAATTATATGAAGATGTGAATCCTTAAAGTGAAATTAAACATGTTATTGATCCTGATGCAGTTTCATTCCCTTCAACTATTTTAGAATTAAATCTAGAACAATGGAAGTTACTTACTGAACTCATTAAACAGGAGTATCCAGACATCTTTCCTGTGACTAAAACTTCGAGAGGTCACAACATAGATATTAAGAGTGAACCAGAGACACCTTCGTCATCTCTTGGATCTCTCTCATTTGAGGATTTTAGATCACATTATTTTTCTTTTGAGAATCCTCTGTTTCTCACCCCATTAGCTAATCATAGTCCAGAAGAGAAATACTTATCTTCTAAATATTAAGACTCAGTGACAATACATATAAGTTTTAATACACAAGGGATGCTTTCTCCTTCAGCATCACCAATCTTGCTCACTCCCAGAGCTCCAAAAATAGTTAATATGGTTGTAGACAAAATGGACGAAATAGTTGCAGCAAGGTATGCTCCTTTGGTTCTTCCATAAGTCATGTATGCCTTTCCACCAAATGATTATATGAGATACTTGCCCAGATTCAATGGAGATGGATCTATTATTGCTGAAGAGCATTTGAGTTCATTTTATAGTTTTGCAGATAATTTCAATGTAGAGCATGTTGATGTGTGGATGAGATTATTCGTATAGAGTCTAAATGGGGAAGCAAGAAAGTGGTTAAGGAGTTTGCCTCCTAATTCAATAGCTGATATCGTAGCCTTAGATGATGTCTTTCTTAAACATTGGGCAGACAAGAAGGACTTTTCATACTACATCACCAAATTCGGTTCTTTAAGGAGGAAACAAGGTGAGTCAATACCTGATTTTACCAAAAGGTTCAACCAGATGTATGGTAAAATTCCAGAGGAGATAAACCCTTCAGAGACATTAGCTAGAATCACTTTTTCCAATGCATTCGATGCCAAGTTTTCCTTGTTGCTTAGGGAAAGAAGAACGGCTACCCTCAACCTGATGCAATATGTTGCTATTGAGGTAGAATCAAACATATTAGCAGCAGACAAATTGAAGTCTAGAAGTGATATAGACAGGAAAAAGCAAAAGGAGGAGTTGCCTTCATCTTCTAATTCAACATATAATTCTAAAATGGATGAAATAGCTAAGATGTTGAAAACTCTGACATTTGAAATGGCAAGGTTGAAGATAGAACAAAAATAGCCCAGTAGAGCTGCACAGGAGGGTGGTTACAGAAATCCAAATCAGTTCAGGAGGCCAAACAATGTACCTCAAATATTACCAAGAGAAAGAAAAAACCAAGATGACCAAAAGGTTTTTCCTCCTTTTCAGAATAATGCAGTAGATGAGGAGGAGGATGAGGATGATACAGAAGAAGACCCTAAATTTCATTTGAATGATTCTAAATCATCTCCTCTACATGTGACACAACAGGATTATGAAGATGCTTTGATTGCAAACCAGTTTGAGCAAGGGGATGAAGATGAGATCATCCAACAGAAACCTAAAAGGAAAAAATACAATCTCAGATCTGGTTCGAATGCACCTAAAGTAGATACACTTGTTTCCACAAAGAAGGCCAGTACTCTAGTTAATATAGGAATTATCAAAGGTGTTCCTAAGATCCAAGTTGATCAAATGTTGAAACAACCTGCCAAGGATAGTACTATTGACATAAAGGAACCAGACATAAATGTTTCTTCTTTAAGTTTAGAACATGAAATCAACAAAATCAAGATTTTAGTGCCATTATTAGAACTCATGAAAACATAACCCTTCATAAATACAATCCTCAAGGCTCTACAGGCTCCAACTCATATCACATTTTCAGATACAGTCAATCTAGAGGATGAAAATCCTGCTATAACTATTGGACCTCACATTGAATATAGAATTGATGCCTCTCCACCTTTCTACATTTCATTAAATATCCATGACAAGATGTTACACAACTGCTTAATGGATTCTAGTGCCTCACATAATGTAATGCCTAAGGTGGTGATGGAAGAATTAGGGTTGGACATTACTAGACCATATCATGATCTATATTCTTTTGACTCCAAGAAAGTCAAATGCCTTGGAGTTATGAAAGATGTGGTTGTTACTCTTTCCCAATTACCTATGAAAAGTGTGGTATTATATGTTATCATGGCTGACATACCACCAAAATTTGGAATGCTTCTTTCAAGATCTTGGGCTAACAAGGTAGGTGGTAATATACAGATGGACCTTAGCTATGCAACCATACCTATTTTTGGTGGGGAACAACGAAGATTATACAGAGAAGTTAGATTGGATTATTTGGTAAGTGATCAAAATAATCCCACTAATCATCCTATATATGTTGTAGAATATGATCTTGGGTCTTCTATTTTTCATACGAGTGAAGAGATGGCAGAAGTATTAGTCAGAAAGAAAACAACTGCAATAGGAGACAATAAAGACAATTTTGTTTGGAAAATGTATTTTGATGGAGCATGTTCTAAAGAAGGTTTTGGAGTTGGCATTTTATTCATTTCCCCTACCAAGGAGGTTATCCCTATGTCATATAAACTTGAATTTGACACCACTAATAACATCAATGAGTATGAAGCTTTGTTGTTAGGTTTGAAAGATGCTAGAGATATGGGTGTAGATAAGTTGCCTGGTTTTGGAGACTCAGAACTTATTATTCACCAGATCAAGAATATATATCAAACCAAATAACAAAGGTTAAAACAATACAGAAATGAGGTGTGGGATTATGTGGATAATTTCTTTTCGTCATTCAATATTACTTTTGTGCACATAAATTTGAATTAGCAGGACGACTCTTTGGCACTTGCAGCTAGCAACTTTAAAACTCCGATGTTTCCTAATCTGAAGTTCGAAGTTGAAGTCAGAAACAGACCTTCAATACCGGATAATATGAAACATTTTTAGGTTTTTAAAGATGATGAGGAAATTCAAAGATTTTTGAAAACTATTGAAGAGTTTTCTAACATTTCAATAGATCAAGACAATGAAAATGGTTGAGCAGAAATATATGATGCAGAAGTCCTTCAAGATACTATTGTTGGCTACAAAATCATTGAACTGAAGACAAACCATCTGCCCAAAGGTTTGGTTCCACTAGAAAGGTTGTTCGATCATAATGATGTTTCCAGGAAGGCTGTTATTCAAACAAAAGAAACAGATGTAGTAGAATGTGACATTAGTCTGGATGCAAACCCCAGGTTGGTCAAAATATCTAGGAAACTGTCACAAAAACATAAAGAAGCATATGTTGAATTAATGAAACAATATTTAGATATATTTGCTTGGTCTTATGAATATCTAAAGGTGTTTGATACAAAGATTATTGTTGGGCTCTAAATATGTCCTAAAAACAACCTCTATGCGTCAACCAAAGGTAGGCGCTAGCACAAGTGTTTTACTTGTCGCCTACGTAGGTTCTTACCTTTCGTTTTCAATACCCAGACTCCAAAGATGCAACACCTGTAAAGGAACAACAATCGTAAAGGGAACGACAATTGTTCTATTCAAAGGAACAACAATCATAAAGGGAATGATAGTTGTTCTATTCAAAGGAACAACAATCGGAACAAAAGGAACAATAGTCGTTACACTGGGCTGAACTAATGTTGAATTAACTGCATTGTATTATTTACCCAACTTATCTAATTTGTCAACCCGGGGTTCGTAAACTGACGAAGTACACACAAAGTATATGCAAGATTGAAGTGAGACTAATCTAATCTAATGTTTAAGCTACAACTGAAATTGAATCATTAATATAACACACGACTGAAATAGAATCATTAATCTAACACGTGACTTGGAATTGAATTAATCTAGTTGCATGAATGAAATTAATCTAGAAATGGGAAATTGCGTGAAGGAATTAATCTAGAAATGGAGAACTACATGAAGGACAAGCAAGTACAACATGTGAAGAGTTAAATAACAAAACAACATATGTGAGCTCACACCAATGAAGCAATCTTCTATTACAATAACCAAATCAATCTTCATAACAAAATAATAAAAGCATGAAAACCAAAACCATGAATCAAAGCTAAGAATCCCTTTCTCTTTCGAATCCTAATGATTACCATTAATGACTACTCTAAT
>SNQJ01S0051134.1:19388-30261 GCA_010110895.2 Picea sitchensis
CACCTGGAGAATATTCTCTTTCAGTTGACACTTCAGTTTGACTAGTTGAGTTGAGTTTAGATGCTGCATTGGTTTTGTCACCATGCAACATTGGGATCATCACCAACTAATGCACACTTTCCTTGGGATCATCACCAAACTGACACATTACCCTTGATTTCCTGAGTTAAATCCTCACTATTGTCTGTTCAGTCAGTTAACTAAAGACTAGTTGACTAGTTAACTCAACTAGGTGGAAGTTCACTCCCGTAACTGCCTGAGAGACTAGATTAGGTGGAAATTCACTCCCGTAACTACTGGTGTGTGTCCAGATCACTCTAGACCACCACTATGGCGCATTGGTTCTCCTCCAGTGCGTACTCATTGAGTTATACATAGTATATCATGTGTAAATTATTAATTATTCATAACAATTACTGAGAATTCTTTCATTCTTTCTCTCCTTCTTCTTTCTCCAATTATCTCTACAAATGTGTGTATTATTGTTTAGCTATATCTATTCTGTGCAAGTTCAACACATTTACACTATCTCGCTCAATGTAGATCTAAAATCATCTTGTTCGATCCTAACAAGCTCTGGGAGGAAGTAAGAGTGATGATGCATATCATCCCATGGCCTATCCGAACCATTCATGGCCTCTATGATTTATTCATCTGAAGGTAAAGTATCATTGAGGAAATCATGTGAGAAAGACGATGAAGTGGCCCATATGGGTCAGAGAACAAGATCCTCCTCGTCTTTCTGCAAGGGGATAAGATCTGGGTCGACAATAGAGTCGAGAACAACTTGATACTCTATCTCTGCTACCGACAGTGGAATTTCCATTCCAATATGTGACTGACCTTCACAAGACAAGGTCGGGGAAGGTAGGTTCCAAGGATCATTAAAATACAAAGTGTGGAAAGGAACAAACCTCATTGATGAAGAAAACCTACTGGACATGGCATATATATGATGAATTGGTGCCACAAAATAAAAGGTACCCATAAGGGAGGAATACATTTCGACACCAATATCCTCAGTTGTCGGCTAAGAATTGTCGATCATGGGGATCAAAGGTGTTGAAGGAAAATCTCCCTACAGATAGGTAGATCTCCTCTTGAGAGCTAGACTCTTAACTCTTAACACAGAAGATGCTTATCATGGAAACTGACTTCCTTTTAGATCTAGATAAACTAATGTGTGAGGAGGAAGGAGAAGAGAAGTACCTTTTACTGGTGTTTGTCCCTGCACGGTCCGAGTTGGGCTCCAATCTTGAACTCCTCAATAAGCCCTATAGACAAACAAAGATACAACCACTTCCTACTCTACTGAGATTAGCTCAAAATAGACCTATCTATTAGAGACAAATTCATGTGAGATCAAACACAAATTTGAAAGAAACAGGCCAAGCATATTATATTAAAGAGAACAACAAAGAAGAATGCTTATAGCCATAGATGTGAGTGTAGCAGCTTCGTCAAGCCTTCCTCATCCAAGCCCTTGCTCAAACAGTCCACACACAGAATGTTGATGCTCCAAAAGACACCTTCTTCATGAGATCATAGGTTAGATGCTTCACAACACTTTCTCCCCCCTTTCACCATGAGAAGGCTTGTTTAAATAGGCTTGGAGGCCCAACTAATTGAGATATCCTTGGGGTAAGTTGAGGATTTTCCTCCTTTAGTTATGGATCTGCCCTAAGATCATGGATTGACCAAGGATTCGAATCCAACTACCTTCATAGATTGAAGGGATCTTTCCCTCATTCTTCTCAACAAACAAATTTTCCCTCAGAATAGGTAGCACTCCTCCAAAAGGGGCATCAGAGTGTTATAGTGCTCCCCAAGAGAAGGAAAGAAAGTACTAGTGTTATAACGCTCCCCCAAAAGGGTGGACAGAGTGTATAATTCTCCCTAATAGTATATGGGGGAGTGCTCCTCTCCAAAAAAACCTTTTGAATGGGTTTTCTAGTGGCAAAACACTTGTACTTCTAGTAGACTAATTCCCCCTCTTCACAACTAATCTTCGATGTCTCCTAAGTGTCCCTGTCATGTTGTTGGAGGCATGACATAGGAAAGAAGGTAGTATGATGTCATCAACACTTATACACTTGCAGTCAAGATGCGACACTTGCGACACTTGCGAAGTGAGTAATTTTTGAGGTGTAACAGATTGCCCCCCAAAGTATGAAGTTTAGAAGACGAGAAATGATAACTGAAATATTTTGTAGACTTTCAAGAAAGGGTATGGACTCAGAGAACTTGACGGAAGCTACACACAACCATCAAACAAATGTTAAGACATGCTTCAAACCCAAGGTAGGCATACCTATGCTTGAGTGATAGAGACTTTCAAGGTATGGCTGCCATAAATACACTGCGGATCCATAATTGTATTGATAAAAGGTATAGCCACCGAAAATACACTATGGATCTATACTCCCATGACTTGAATTGATCGTAGCCATGAAGAATACAAAGTGGATCTACGAGATGACAAGACATAGCCATGATCAATACAAAGTGGATCTATGTGACAATATATGTGTCATTGTTCAAGAGAAACTCTGTCACAATCCGGGAAAAGTACATATCAGAGCAATCACTCAACCCAGGGTCTTCTTACTGATCCTGATGTAGTACGAATCTAACCATGTGAATAGATTTCCTGATGTCGAACATGGTAGAAACCACTTGATTACCGGTCAATGATGTAAACCATTAACAAGCGCGAGGGAGATCACCATTGATGTCAATGATTCCCAAGGTACTTCTAGTACATTCCAATGAATGTGAATGGATGAGTTGAAGTTGAACATCCATGGAATCATCCGATTAGAGGTTAATGATGTAAACCCATTGTCGAACGTGAGGAGGCCTTCCATTGAGGCATACAGGTCCCAAAGTACTAATTGGTTTCTAAGTCTAGTTCCTAGATAATGTGTTGAAGTCAATAGGAATAGACTCATCGAAGGAGGGCCTTGATGTATCCCCCATCAACGACGCGAAACAGAAACAGAGATGTAACTTGGTGGATCAAAAGAACATGGAATGACATGGGTTTTGAGATGAGATATTTGTGATGGCTGAATCTCGAGGCAGATACTTCTCTTGAACACTGAGGCACAACAACAGAAACATGACATGGACCAAAACATGATGATGCAGTGGATGCTGTGACTTTCGTCGAGTGACCAAAGGAGTAAGAAAAAACTCAGAGGATTGGTTCAGTGTAGAGGTTCAATGGATTAATATGTGCACAAAGACAAAGTTCCATGTTCAAGGGCGACTCTAAGAGTTACTTGGTAATTCTCTCAAAAACTACTTGGCTTACTTCTTTCAATTTTCTCCCCCATCCCGATAGACGAGTACCTCTTTTTAATTTAACGAGCTCGATGAGGGTAACACATGCTCAATATAACTCGCCTTCGGTAAGTCCCTCTTATTTTGTTTAATGAACTGGAAGAAGTAAGGGTTCGGTCTCATATGGGCTTGTCGATGTTTGTTTAACGAGTCCAAAGATAGAAAACTTGAAGGTTTTTCATGATTATAGAGTCTGGAAAAACACTTAAAAGAGAACTCTCTCAGTTCCTTTATCATAAAGTAGTTTGATGAGACTGAAAAAGAGATAAACTATTGCTCAACAGACATTTTCTTCAAATACTTTAACGAGCGTGAAGAGAACAAGGTCGCTCGACAATCTTTTCATATTTAGAGAGCCTGAAAAGAACTTTAAAGATGACTCCAATGTTGTCCTTTTTCGTAATGTTAGCCTCGCGAGGCCGAAAAAGAGATAAATTATCACTCAAAAGATGCCCTTTCAATCCTTTTAATGAGTTGGAAAGGAAGCAAGACCACTCGGTGATCTTTTCATGTTTAGAGAGTCTGAAAAGAGATTAAAGGAGACTCTAGGGGGTTCCTTTTTCGTGTATCCATACAGGTCTGAAAAAGAGATAAAATTTTACCCGGATGCATTCTTATGTTTTTACAAGCACGAGAAAGAACAAAGACTAAGCTCGGTATGCCCCCATCTTGACAGCTAGTGGATTAACTCTAGAATGATCATCAGAGGCTGGAGACATGCCCCCGAAGCTTCAATTCATTCACCGACTTTGAGGTTATCACCAATTTCTCTACTAGATGAGAAAAAGGAGAAGGGTGGATGAAAAGAAGGTTCAAGAGAGGTGACTATTTCATTTTTTAACGAGCTTGACATAGGAAAAGAACTATGCTCAGGGCCTCTGTTTCATTTTTTAATGAGCTTGCCACAGAGAAGAGAAAAAATATGCTCGTGGTTTCGTCTGGATCATGGCTTCCAAGAGGATAATGCTCTAGAAGGGTACCATGTCAAGGGACAAAACTCGATCATGGCCTCCAGGAGATCTTCAATGGATGGAAGATAATCACTCGGGAAGGAACACATGTCAAGGGTCATGATAGGGGTAAGGAGATCAGGCTCCAATAAACCTACTGAAGAAATCACCATGTCCACTATTGGATCCAAATCATCGGAAGTTGAAATCATGGGAGCCGATAGAAAATCAACATCAGGAGGGGAGATAGACTGTATATCTTCCCGAATTTCTTCACAAGGGGAAAGAAAAGAGGATCAATGATGGTTATTATCTCAAGGTAACTTGTCAATGCGAATCATTTCTAGAATAGATTCATCCGAGGGAAAAATGGGGGAAATGTAATTGATCACAAGTGGCAAGGAACCCAATCGTGATTGCATCGAGGAACTGTCGGGTGCCAATAGATGTTGGTTATCCAACAAAGGAGAAGTGGATTGGATAGAAACGTATGACATTTTGGCTGGAATAAGTGGCATGGTGTCACCTAGTGCATCGAATTCCAATGGACAAGGTACAATCCAAGGGTCAGATGATTCCAAAGATTGATAAGCCATGGTCGAAATCATATCGATGGTGGCAATATTATGTGTAGTCAGTGGAAGTGGTGTAGGGAAGGTATCCATGAGGCTAGAATCTTTCAGTAAGCCAACACCAATGGTTTCATATGTGATCTTGTGATCTCCCAAGAAAGGAATATTGTTGGTAGCGGGAGCACGAGCATCGGTCGTGCAGAAATACAACTGATCAACAGTGACAATTTTTCCCTGATGAGGAAATTGTACACATCAAAAGACTGACGAGGCAACGATAGTCATAGCATAAAACTAACTTCTTCCAAGTAACAAGTTGTAATCAAGGGGAGCATCGACCACCTCGACATCAACAGTAATATTTTTTCCACCTAATTGGATGGGCAGGGACTGTAAAAGCCCATGGGGATGAAAACCTCACCCATCGAAGGCACGTAACATCATTGGGGATTTGTTAAGTGTGGGTGATTTTAAACCTTTCCAACATGCTAAAGACATGACACAAGTTGAGGCTCCCTCATCCAGAATAGTTCGGTGGATTTGTTGATTATGAACTACAACATCAACTTGAAAAGCAAGTTGGTGAGAGAGTCGAGATGCATAATTGTCTAGGTTAAACATGATATGGTTGGACGAATTAGGATCAATAGCGCCAAGAGTGGCCAAGAGCGTTCTACATTGACTGGGGTAGTGTTGTAGAACTTCTAACGCAGACATAGCACACAGTGCTTGAGCCAAATCTTCAATAATGTTGTAGTTCTGGGCAGCACGTGAACTAGGATTAAAGGTAGCTTTACATATAGTGCTATTAGGAGGGCATAAGATAGAGTCAAATGTGGGTTTCTCAATTTGAAGTGGTCCAGATGGAGGATTAACCGATGGAAGACTAACGGAGGACGATGATGGATCCGGTAAATTACCGGTACCGTTAGTGTCTTTTCCTTTGTCAGGGTTACCTGGTGCATCGTATGTCTTAGAGAGAGTGGTCAAATTAATCCCATTAAACATATAAATATGTGCACTCGATGAGGCCTCATCATTAGTATGGATAGAGTTTCCCTCAGGAGAAGGGGTTTCAACAACCATGGATTGCTGCTGTGGAAAAGGCTGAGTAAGCACAGTGGGTTGTGACTTTCCTTGGAAAATTTTGGCCACTTCATTGCGAAGTGGACGGTATCGAGTGTAGTGATCGTCACCAAAAATGATACACGGGAATTTCAGTTTCGGTTGTGTTTGCTTTTCAGTAGCAGGTGTTTGATTTTTTGGTTGTTCATTGTTATTTTTTGATTTATTCTTTGTCTTCTTCTTACCCCCAGATTGTTGTGAAGGGGAAAATTGAACTACATTCACCTCAGAGATCTGAGTTGGGGGGGAAGTAGAGGAGAGTGTGAGAAGTAGATTTGATGGAACTGATAACACCATTAGCATGAGATGAGGATGATGGTTTAGACAGATCGGTATTAGCTCGAGCAACATTCAGAAGCAAATCATACAAAGTACCAGATTGGGAATAAACCAAATATAAATACTAAGCCCGAGCGATGGCTTGTTCCTCTGTGACCGCACCACCCATAGTAACATCACGAGCGATCGGGGGTAACAGTGATTTAGTAAACCATTCCACCAATAGTATGTCAGGAATGACTACCTTGATCATCCTTCGTTGTCACCTCCACTCATGAATATGGCCAGAGATATGCATGGAGTTAGTTTGATGAAGGGAGGTCAAGAGTTCAGTACCTGTTTCGTAGCGAATAGTTAGTTGAAAGTGCATGAGGAAAGACATGGCGAGGGAATTGAAATCATGAAAAGAAGCATGTGGTAGTTCAATATACCACTTTGCCACCGAGCCTATAAGTGTTCGCTGGAAAAGACGTAAACAAACAGAATCATCCATGAGGGATTTTAATGAACACCACAAATGGAAATTCATCACATGGGTGTTTGGATCTTCGCCAGATTTTCCATCAAATTTTGGAATATCAGAAGGATGTTTAGCTGGAATGACTAGAAAAATCGGTGAATGAAAAATAGGATCATTAGTTAACTGAGACAAGTCCAGGAGATCCAGATTCTCAAGGAAAGGTAGCTGTCTGTTAATTTGCGGATGATAGTGGTGCGGCATAGGAACGCCAGTAGGAACATAAAATGGGTTAGGTGGATAGTTGTAACCAGTAGGTCCTCCTATATACGGTTGTTGTTGGCCAGGATAAGCAGGATTCGATGGTGGATGAGAAACATTTGCATAACCCGGTGGGTTCTGAGCATTATAGGCTGGGTGATTTGCTTGCCCATGAGGAGGATAAACATTTTTCCCTTGACAGTGGTAAGGAGTAGATCCTAGAGGCGGATATACATTAGACCCATGAGGAGGATAAGACTATGGTCCTGGAGATCTCTAGGTGGTGTTTGGGATGCCACCCGGATAAGGTTGTCCATAAGATGTTCCGGAAGGAACAGGATTTGATACTCCTCCTAGTGTATTATGAGAGGAGTTCCCCCCAATGTAGGGTTGAATGAAAGTGCCTCCTAAAGATACTCCCTAGGATTGTGAAGGGTTTCCAGTAAATGAAGGTTTCCCCCCTGCCAGCGATGGATTTACAACCGGGGTATGACTGGCAAATGGAGGGTGCCCTCTAGGAGGAGCATGAAAAGGAGGTTGTCCCCTGGGAGGGGTAGGCCCGCCATGGAAAGGTATTCCTCCAGGAGGGAAAGGTTCGTTAGATGGTGGTTTCCCTCCAGCCTGTTATGTTTGGCCAGCAGGGGTCTGCATTCTCAGGTGAGAAGATGTCCCAGCAGGATTATGTGGAACATGTGGAGCTATAGAGTAAAAGCCTGTATAAATGGGGGTAGAGATTGAAGTGTTTTGGAGATGAGTAGAGGTGATGAGTCCAGCATTAGGATGGACTTGTGCTAGTGTAACAATAGGGTTAACAACCTGATCGAGTAGGTGATTCATGGTTTGACTGGACGGTCATGTTTCACTAGGAGGGTCATGAGGATAAAAGAGTTGTCGAAAGGATTCAAAATGTTCATAGAGATCGCATCTTGATGAAGTCCTCCATACAGAACGAGAAGGTGTGGGATTGGTATCTACTACGGTGCTAGGACGAACATGAGTCCTATACTCGTCACCAAAGATTGGTTCAATGGATCCCATATATGTTTCGGTAAAAATACCCTTCGGTAATTGTGGGACCTCTTTGTTTATGATGTTCCCAAGGGATGTTGGAAAATATTTAACAGATAGAGAACAGATAGAGAATTCTTGTCATTGATGGCAAGTATAACAATGATGATGGCATGAGTATAGAAAGTATGTAATAGATGGGAATTATGAGAAGACGCTGCAAAGAAGATTCGAATAAGCTCAGAAGAGATAGTGCAAAGGATTGTTGGTAGATCATCAATGGAAATATCAGAGTAAGCGGAACAAAGTAAGATCGGGAGGAGAAGCATCATTTTTGATCATTGGATCCCATTTACAATTCCCGATGACCTTCAGATCAAGTGTTGATCGGGACTTTTGATCCCATGCCATTTCGGGGTTTTGGGAATCGCGACTTGGAGAGGCAAGAAACATAACCATCGAAATCGCAATATGCGAAATCACGATTTAATTGCAGGCGTCAGATCAAGGTTTGTTCTTGACCATTGATCCAACTCCATCTTGGAGCTTCAGGACTTGTGAATTGGAGAGACAAAAAACATAACCATCGAAATCGTGATATGAAAAATTGTGATTTAATCACATCCATCAGATCAAGGTGTGATCTAGACTGTTGATTTGACTCCATTTCAGAGTTTCGTGATTCATGACTTGGAGAGGCAAGAAATATAACCATTGAAATCACGATATTTGGAATCGCGATATGATCTGAGCCATTGAATTAAGATCAAATCTGGACCGTCGAATCATAGGACAAGTTGCTGACTTGGAGTCAACAAAGCATGGTGTGGAAACTCACGAGATGCAAGATCACGATAAGATCCGGACCATTCGATCTATAGAGATTTCAACCATCGATTAGACTCAATGAAGTGTATAAACTCGTGAAATATGAAGCACATTTTGGCACAGCCTATGGTCACCGCCGGTGGTCATGAGAAGGGAAGGAGTCAGTTCAGATAAGCTCCATTTTGGGGTTTCCAAGATCGCGACTTGGAGAGTCGAGATGCCTCATCTCCATATTCAAGAAATGCAAAATCATGAAAGTGATTTATGCATAAGCACTTGGTCATAGCCATGGTCATGTAAAGGAAGGAGCTAGCGCAGAAAAACTTCGTTTCAGAGTTTCGGAACTCGTGACATGGAGACTCAAGATGTCTCATCATAGAATCTTTGAACTGTGAAAGTGCGAAATGGGTAAATAACACAAGAACCCTTCAGAGTTAATCCAACGATGTAGGTGAATCTGAGCATAATCGAAGGGATACTGTTGCACGTCACAGTGTAACTACCAAAAACCACTGATGGTTTCTGCCAGAGGACTCGAATACACTTCGGGGTGATTGACAGAGGAGATGAAGAGTCTCTAGGAATCTTCAAGAGGGATGAAGATGCTCGTGGAGGTGATTGACACTTGGATGAGCATTGAGGGTTGTAAATGGAACATAGAAGGTGAGCTCAACTGTCACAGAGAAGACAAAGAGTCTCAACTGCCAAAGAGGCTAAGGAATCTCAGCATAACATACAATGATGTTGAACGAGTGGAAAAATGGCCAGAGAAGCTGAAGAGTCATGAGGATGATCAGAAAAAGCACTCGAGTTGTGGAGGATAATGACGCAGTGTGAGTATGTAGAGGTATTGCATGCATTTCATGCACAAGGTGCACAAAATATATAAATACACACTACAGAGAAGAGATGCGCTTGCTGTTGTTGCTGAATTGTTGTGGCTATTGTTGTTGAAGGTGATTCATGAATGAAGAAGGATCAGAGTGCAGCAACTGAAAAGAACAAAAGAAGAATTGTGCAATGAATGGACATGGTGCACAGAGCATAAAAAAAAACCCAGAAGAATAGAATGGGCAGTGGATGCATGCTGGAAGACAGTGAGGAAGTCTGAGTAGCAAAATCTTGCAGAACAGTGATGAGACTAGTAAGCTGTTATTGAACACTATATCACTGTAATAGGTTTTAGTATTTCATATTCATAATCCAGGGTGGTTGGGAGGTGCTAGGGAGGACTGGTGTCCTTAGAGGTTCAAGTGGAGGCTTGAACACAGGGAGTTGGTGCTTCCTTCTAGTTGGTGCTAGAGAAACCAGGGAGTTGGTGCTTCCTTCTAGTTGGTGCTAGAGAAACCAGGAAGTTGGTGCTAGAAGAAAACAGAGAGTTGGTGCTCTCAACGAGTTGCAGCTTGCAAAACAGAGGTTGTAGCCTCACAATGAGTTGGTTCTCAAATGTAAGATAATGCAAAGAATGTAAATAATACTTATCATATAAAGAAGAAGAGGTTTTTAACTTGTATGGGTTTCCTTGGAAAATATCTGTCTCCGTGTTTCTCGTATATGTGACTGATGCTGAATGTGGCATTGTTCATTTCCGTGAATTATTGTGATCATCATTGAGTTCCTTGTAAATATTTTAAAAGAAGCATAATTGTTTAAGAACGGTGAAAACTGATTCACCCCCCCTCTCAGTTGTCCAACAAGGGAGTCTAAATGAACTAAAAGTGGTTCGAGAGGGGTTACCGACATAGATGTAGTGGGATTTTCAGCTGTAACCAAAGCACCTTCTGAGTTATCAAACGGAGGAGCAATGACACTTCCAGCATCAGATTGAGATTCTACCTCTCTACAGTAGTTGTCTTCTGGAGGGTTAGGAGGTAAGGGTTGATAGCCTTCTGGAGGAAGCCCTTGCATCCTACATGATCGACGAAGACCTTTATCATCTATAGGCTCAATTGTGGAGAATAATAGAACACACTGAAAATCTAGGGCCAACTAACAAAAAGAAACAACATGCACTAATAAAATCTAGGAATCAACCAAGCAGACAAAAC
>SNQJ01S0051134.1:30311-43563 GCA_010110895.2 Picea sitchensis
ACCTTGTGTAAGTACCTAAAGATTATGGCAACTAAAGACACCAATTCGCAGTGAGTCCCTGGGCGGGTACAATCGACAGTCCAATTCGAAATGTATGGGCAGGATAACATGTCCAAAATCAACCCGAGAGGCTCCCACACATAATAATGGGTATACCCTCAAGTGACCCCTAATATACAATCCAACCACTACAAACAGTTGAACCACGAAGTGATAATCTTCGTAATTTTCCCGAATGCAACCTCGTGCATAACCCCTGTGTGATAGGGGGATCACAGAAAATCAATATGACAATTGGATTTAACTCTCCCTAGCTCAGGATGCTAATGTTTTTTTTGAAAACTTTGGAGAGTTGTACTCACAGCCTAATCCAAAGTGCTAACCCTAGTCTACTATTGGTGGAAGATCCTAAAAACAAAAAATGTTCTAGATAATTTTTAATTAGCGTTCATTTTATAGTTGTTCTTTACTCAAAGGGTGTATGAAAGTGAAACTGATGGAATGATGACTCAATTCCAAAAAATATTCATAAAATATGATAAGCAATCATTTCTTTTCAATGAACGCTTATTTAAGGGAAAGCGAAAGAGTCGTTTTCACTATCAAATACTAATATGGAATGTCCTCAATCAATTTGTTCTCAATCGAATGTAATGCAATGCTAAAACATTTCAGAAATGCCTTCTAATATGAAAACCAATCACTAATATGTATCTTTTTCGTTTGTATGTGAATGATGATTAATTCAATGCAAAACTTCTCCTACTGACTACCCTTTCAGATCAAGGAGATTCAGACAAGTATAAGAATATTTTGCACAAATGACACACCCTCTTGCTATGATTGAAATGAGAAGCAAACAAAAAACAAAAGATAACAAATAAAATCAAACAATTCACACAAAAGAGAGATGTTTAAGAACAATGACCTCAAAAAACCAAGTGAGATGATTCACAGATTTCTGATGCCCTTCACCAGAGTTCCCGCTCAATCGGATAAGAGAGAAGAAAGCAGTGGATTGGTACCAAGTTCTCGACAGCAGAAAAAACTCAAAAGAAGGAAGAAGGTCACAAAATATGAACAACAAAGTGCTTGTCACTCAAAAGGAAGGGTGTCAAAGGCCAATAGGAAGAAGCATTGAATCACAAAGAAGCTTAGCAAGTGAAAAAACAGAGACTGGATCTCAGAAAATGCAATTCTGGAAAGGATTTTTTGCAAAGAGAGGCTGGTGCTCTAGTGTAAGGGGAACCAGAGCATTATAACACTCTGTCTAAGGATTTCAGGGAGTGCTGGCACCCTGCTAACAAGGTAGGGGAGCACTGGTGTCCTAAAACCCATAAAAGGTCCAAAAAACCCTAAAACTCAGTTGAACTTTGGCATTCAGAGTATGTGTGATGCAATAAGGATTCAATCAATGTATGAAATCAAACATACGGGGTGAAAAAGGTATAAAAAGAACAAAGGGTAATACAAGGTCTGTGAGGAAAACCAAAACTAAAAAGTTTTGATTCGTCCCCAATGGAGTCGCCAATTTCTGTTGAAGGAAAATCTCCCTACGGACAGGTAGATCTCCTCTTGAGAGCTAGACTCTTAACTCTTAAGACATAAGATGCTTATCGTGGAAACTGACTTCCTTTTAGATCTAGATAAACTAATGTGTGAGGAGGAAGGAGAAGAGAAGTACCTTTTACTGGTGTTTGTCCCTGCACGGTCCGAGTTGGGCTCCAATCTTGAACTCCTCAATAATCCCTGTAGACAAACAAAGATACAACCACTTCCTACTCTATTGATATTAGCTCAAAATATAACTATCTATTAGAAACAAATCCATGTGAGATCAAACAAAGATTTGAAAGAAACAAGCCAAGCATATTATATTAAAGAGAACAACAATGAAGAATGCTTACAGCCATAGATGTGAGTGTAGCAACTTCGTCAAGCCTTCCTCATATGAACCCTTTCTCAAATAGTCCACACACAAAATGTTGATGCTCCAAAAGACACCTTCTTCATGAGATCATAGGTTGGATTCTTCACAACACTTTCTCTCCCCTTTCACCATGAGAAGGCATGTTTAAATAGGCTTGGAGAGGCCCAACTACTTGAGATATCCTTGGGGTAAGTTGAGGATTTTCCTCCTTTAGTTATGGATCTTCCCTAAGGTCATGGATTGACCAAGGATTTGAATTCAACTACCTTCAGAGATTGAAGGGATCTTTCCCTCATTCTTCTCAACAAACCAATTTTCGCTCAAAATAGGTAGCGCTCCTCTAAAAGGGGCATCATAGCATTATAGCACTCCCCAAGAGAAGGAAAGAAAGTGCTGGTGTTATAACTCTCCCCCAAAAGGGTGGACAGAGTGTTATAACGCTCCCTAATAGTATATAGGGGAGCGTTCCTCTCCAAAAACACCTTTTGAATGGGTTTTCTAGTGGCAAAACACTTGCACTTCTAGTAGATTGATTCCCCCTCTTCACAACTAATCTTTGAGGTGTCCTAAGTGTCCCTGTCATGTTGTTGGAGGCATGACATAGGCAAGAAGGCAGTATGATGTCAGCAACACTTATACACTTGCAGTCAAGATGCGACACTTGCGACACTTGAAATGATGACACTTGTGACACTTGCGAAGTGAGTAATTTTTGAGGTGTAACAGAAGGTCCAACTAATGCATTGGGGCTAACATGCACAAAGGAAAATTGATCAATCATCATGATTTTCCCATCGTGAGGAAAACATAAAGTATGAAAAATATATGATATGACTGCAGTCATAGCATAAGTCGAGTTACACCCTAGTAATAAATTATAGTCAAGGGGCGTATCAACCACCTCGACATCCACCTTCACTATCTTTCCACCTAAATGGACCAGAAAGGTAGGAAGGATACCCTAGGGATATAAAGAATGACCATCAAGTGTGGTCAACATATTCAATGATTGAGAGAGGGTTGGAGAGCCAATGGCTTTCCAATAGGTTAGGGACATCACGCACATTGCAATGCCTTCATCGATAACAATACGGTTGATGGTATACTTTGAGTAATCCACATGGATTTGAAAGGCCACATTTTAACGCAAGTGAGCCTTCACATCTGTGATGTCAAACTTGATAACCTTAGAGCCATAGGGGTCTAGAGCTGCTAACACATATAAAAAATAATTCCTCTGTGAAGGACACGCCTGGAGTACCTCCAAAGATGACATCGTGCAAGGGGTTTGACCCAGATCCTCAATAATAGAGTAATTCTTAGCAACTCTAGCATTAGGGTTGTAGGTAGAGCGTTTGATTACTCCTTTCAAAATATGAGGCAGAGGCTTTGGATTTTCAATTTCTAAAGACATCTCCGGAGGAGGGGGGGACTCTAGACCTGGAATAACCTGTGAAGAACTGTAATCGTGAGATCGAGTGGCTAGATTAATATGGGACTTGACCATATTTATGCATAGACGATCATTGTCATGCACCGGTGGGTTTTAACTCCCACTCACTGCATTTATGACATTAGAGGAGATCAAGGCCATGTGCTGATTATGCAGAAAAGGGTTAGTCATCACAACGGGTGGTAGAGATAAAATCCTCACAACTTCCTCGAGATTGGGGCACAATTCGGTAAGGTGATCGTCAGTACAAAGCATACAAGGGAATTTCACCTTCCGCTTCTCTTTCTTGCCCTCACCAACATTAACCTTCAATCTATCATTGTTGGTGTTGTCCTTGGGTTTATTATCATTATTCCTCCCACCCTTACGATTGTTACCGTGTCCTTTCCTTTTAGTCCCTCCTAGTTTCTGATTACCATTCAGGTTGGTCAACGACTGCATAGAATGCACATCCACTGACTGAGTGGGAGTGGAGGAAATAGAAAAAGATTTCCCTCCTACAGATTGGCTTAGAGACAACTCTTTCAACTGGCTTGTCACCAAGTCTATATATTTAGCATTTTCGGATCCTATAATGCCATCGACATGAGGTATGGGATTTTGTCTAGGGTCGTAGTTTGACCTCAGTGCATCAGGAATAATTTTGTATAACATCCTAGACTTAGCATATATGAGATCTAACTGTTGGGCTTTAAAAATCGCTTCTTCCTCAGATGTTACCCCGAATGTTGAAACATCCTTCGAAATATAAGGTAGTAAAGACTTAAGAAACCATTCCAACAGGAACTTTGGAGGAATGTAATATTTGATCAACCTCTTCTTTCTATGCCACTCTTGGATGTGATCCAAGATATGGGTGGATTTGTCTTGGCGGAGGGCCGACATAAGTTCTATGACAACATCATAATGAAACGACAATTGGAAGTGGTTGAGTAAAACTAAAACCATTTGATTAAAATTCCCATACATCCTGCCTGGTAGCTCTATGTACCATTTCAATGCAACCCCGTGAGGGTACATTGAAACAATATTAAATGAATAGAATTGTCGTTAAGGGAATTGGAAGAGCACCAAATATGGAAAGTAGTGACGTGATCACCAAGATACTCACCAGTATTGCCCTCGAATTTTGAAATATCCGAAGGAAGCTTGGTGGGGACGAGGGGCCATGTCAGGTCATGACGCACCGTGTCATTCATCAATCTTGATAAGTCTGGAAAATTGAGCGTGGCAAGAAAAGGGAGACAGGGTTGTGAAATCTGACTCCAAGCTCCTGGGAAAGATTGATGTTGGGGAATCACAGCCCATCCAGGTTTCTGGTATGCACCATGGCCATGTTCGGGGTTGTAAAACCCCCCTCCAAACTGATTTTTAAGGGGTTGGTTGGGCACCATTCCAGTAGGAATGTTATGATGAGGGTTGTAAATATTTCCCCCAGCCAGAGTAGCTCCAGGTTGGGGGTTGCCCAAAGTATGAAACTGACCTCCTCCAGGTGGAAATTTGGAGGATAGAGGTGGATTCATCATGCCAAATGTGTTGGTCAGAATCAGTGTGGAGGAGGCAGGTGTAAAGGATGGAACATAAGCAACAACTTGTCCACCTGGTTGATTACGCCATATGGGAGCATTAAGACTAGGATTAGACCTAGTGTGAAAAGGATGTAGGCTTCCAACCGTAGGAGTCATTTTAGGAATATGAGCACCACCAAACGAGAGTGTAATATGCGGAGGAGCCATGCCCCCAATTCCAATACTAGGATTTGGATTAGATGCTGGAATGGAGGATGAAAATTGCGATGTCAAATTTAGCATGCCATAAGAGAAAGGGCTAGAGGTCGAAGGGATGGACTGAGTATTGTATCCCAAAGAACTAAAAAGATACCCAAAAGGGTTCATTACTATAGGTTGAGTATTTACTACAGGCCAGACATGAGTGATGATGGGGACCTCCGACACTACAACCATAGTGGTCGAAGGCGTAGAAGGAGTTCCATTAACTATGGTAGGTATGGGAGTTGAAGGATGCCTAATATCTTTCTGACTCGACTCAGTTCTCATACTTGTATGATCACAAGTCTCGTAGGTGGAGGTGTGTGTACCACATTTGATAACTTTACGCCTTTTAGAGGGAAAAGACTCAAGATGCAGTGGTAACTTCAAAAAATGATGAGACCTACGAGGAAGTTGATCTGGCTCCATGATGACTCAAGACTTGAGATATAAAAACAAATCCTAAGGCCAACTAACAATCAAAGAACACACCAAAATTAAAAAAAAAAGGGCCAATATGCACACAAACATGATAAAGTGGATAAAAGGGTCCTCCCTCCCTAAATTAGGTATGCCTCGCCCAAGAGGGGCCTGAGACTCCCTTCAAAATATTGGAGGTATTAGAATCAGTTACAAGGGCCCATGTGGGCTTAACAACGCAATTGGTCAGATCCCCCTGAAGAGGTAATCCTCCATAAAGGTTGTGTGTTGTTTGACCCTTATTTGACTCAGAGTACCTAAAAAATAACCCTTGTAAGTAACCTATGTGGCTACCTATGTCAAGCAACTAAAGCTACCATGTTATAACCAATACATAGGAGAACAATTGTAAGTCAGGTCCACCATATGGATAGGGTAACAAAGCCCGAAATCTCGAAAGCACTGCCTCTCAAAGAGGTAAAGGTAGTAGCAAGATCCCCATATAGGAATAGATCGCCATAAATATCTTTGATGCTAAGGAGGTATTGGAGGGATATCTCCACAACCAACTTTGCACGACCTCGTGCTTAAATCTGGTGTGAGTGGAGCCTCCTGATGTCACCAATTATACAATGGATTTCACCACTCCCTTAGTCAAACACATAAGTTGAGTTTAATAGCCTTGGAGAAGTTTACTCACAAAATCCTATTACAAGGCTCTAAATCTTAAGCTAGTTTTTGCACCCTGAAAAATAAAATTGTTTCTAATCAATTTTAAATTTATCAACGTTACTTTTAGTGGCTTTGTTTACTCAAAAGATGTGGTTATTAAACTGATGATGTTATGACTCAAAAATTAAAAGAAATGAATATGAATATAATGCAAAGTCCTAACTTCAATTCTCAATAAATGGTACGCTTTTCAAAAAAGCAAATTTCAATTCAACTCTACAATTTCAAATAAGATGCAATCTTTCCATACATTTATAGAGATCAATAATAAGAACCCAAAATATCAAATGACAACATGCAAACTGTATATATTTTTTGTATTTTCAATATAAAGAAATGAAAATGAAAGTACTGAACAACAACTTTATATATAAACCCTACTGTAAGCAAAAAGAGACAAACCAAGTAGGATATCAAGAAGAAAACACCCAACCCAATATGCAAGGACAACCAATGAAAAAGATGATGAGAAAGAAAAAACGCCCAAAAATTCAACCAAAGAAAGGTTTCCTATCACTCTACAGGCACTTCAAAGTTATGACAAAGACCCAAGAAGACTCAACAACCATCAAAACTTGCCCAACACACACCAAACTCAAAAATCAAGCAAACAAGGATGATGTACATGACTATTTAGGAGAAAACCACATATGTACACTCTCTATAGAACGACAACTCACGTATGTACACATTTGTCGAGGGAAAAATCACGTATATGTATTGAAACACTTCCAGGTTAAGGATAGGGCCAAGAAACTTAGATTCCAAATGAAAATAGGCTGTCAAGCAATTAGACGATAATAAAACTCAAGCTAACCAAGAGAAATCAAAGGAGAAAAACACTCCAAACCATGAAAAGAAGATCCTTCCTCAGTATGGTCGCCAATTTCGTTACGAGGAAAATCACTCTATGGCATGGGGTAAACCACAACAAAAAGAATGACTGCATAAATCAACTCTAGTCTCAAGTATGCCATGTAAACAAATATGCTAACAAGACAAGACAAGAAGATCACCATTAAGCACTCGACTCAAAGCTATACACTTGCAACTTGTCCTCAACAACCAAGATACACAAGCATATGGTGATAATATATACAGTTAGCACATATAATATCATAATCCATCAATATTCATACAAATATGCCCATGGAATAGCAATTCAAATATTTGCAAGACATTAATTGGACAAGAAAATAGTATTTCTATTAAAATATGATCAACAAAAGTGTATGAATGACAAATTTTCATGTCGGCACATCTCAGAACTGAGAAATTAAGTCCCTTCCAGCTGGGCATCCACCAATTCAATCCTCCACCAAAGGAAATCTCATATAAGAGAGACAATGAGGTTCTCTATCAAAGGGGGAAGAGCTTGGGGGCTAAACAATGTGTTCAGACTTAAAAGGACAAAGGGATGCATACTCAATATGAAGTGAATAATTTCTCTAGAGTAACTTTGCTCTCAAATTTGAATTCTTCTCTCTTCTCCACATCTTGGATATGGCCCATTTATAGCCTTCAAATGGAACTGAAGGGTTGATTAAGAAGGTTTCCAGTATATGGAAGGTCAAGGATCATGGGTCTCGTGATGTGACATAGAAACCCAACACCATTTTTTAATTTTGGGCACAAGACCCGATGTACACGGGCTGTAATGGTGCAACCTGCGTATACACATGTTGTATAGCTGTTAGGGCATGTATATGTGAAAGAATACAATTTTTATCTTTGGGAATTTCAAAAAGGGACTTCATGTTTGCATAGGGAAATGGAAGAGGCCTTCTGAGCAAGTTGCATGGGGTGAGAAAAATCTTGTTGTAACAATAGTGCTTGGTTTGTTATAACTTACTTTGGGCCTACAAATACTAGAGTGATTGGTTATATATGTGGATGATGGTCTCCTTTCCCATCAAATAGTGCTTCCACTTTTTGATAGCTTGTACCATGGCATAGAGCTCCTTGTCATAGGTAGGGTATTTGAGGACCGCCCCATGAAATACTTCAGAATGATATCAAATAGGCCTTCCTCCTTGCATCATGATTGCTCCCATGGCATACCCACTGACATATATCTCCACTTTGAAGGGCTTATGCAAGTTTGGTAGTGCGAGCAATGGTGCTTGAATGATCTTTATTTTCAACTCATGAAAGACCTTTTGTTGATTCTTCCCCCACCAGAAACTCTTATTGATCATTGTTATTGTGTGGAGTGGTGAAAGTATTGCTGAAAATAAAGCTATGAACTTCCACAAACAATGTGTTTCCCCAACAAAGCTCCTAACTATGTGAAATTTGTAGGAACTGGCCATTTCATGATGGCCTCCATCTTGGTGGGATCTATCTTGAGCTTGCCTCCACCGATAACATACCCCAGATACACCAAAGGTTGTTGGAAAAACTTGCATTTCTTGAGATTGGATACCAACTGGTGCTTCTTCAGGGTCTCTACAACCTACATAAGATGTGAGATGTGCTCCTCCCATGTAGCACTATAAAACAATATATCATCCAAACAGACAATAACAAATGAATCTAGATAAGGGCATAAAACATAATTCATCAGTCTCATAAATGTAGTCGGTGCGTTGCATAATTCGAATGACATAACTAACCACTCATACAAACCTTGCCTTTTCTTGAAGGTAGTCTTCCATGCATCTTCTTCTTTGACTCATACCTAGTGATATCCTGATTTCAAATCCATCTTAGTGAAGTACTTGGCATGTTGGAGTTGGTCCAATAGATCATTGATCCTGGGAAAAGGGTATCGATTCTTCAGTATAATCTCGTTCAATGCCTTGTAATCAATACACAATATGCGAGTCCCATCCTTCTTGGACACAATTATGATGGGTGACCCACAAGGTGAGGTACTTGGTCGAATCTCACACTGCTCCAAAAACTTGCAACTTCTTCTTTACTTCATTTGCTTCTAGAAAAGATTGTATGTACAACCCAATATTCGACAAGGAGGAGTTTAGTAATAATTGGATTTCATGCTCCACTTTCCTCTTAGGTGGTATCCCTTTAAGCTCATGGAACACTCCTTTGTATGATTGTAGCAACTTATCTAGTTGGTGTTTCTTATCTCTAGTACACCCTTCCATGGATGTCTTTAATTTTAATGACTCTTCACCATACTGATTTTCTCTTAGAAAAAGTAAAACATATTTTTTGCTAGAACTAATCAATTTCTTAGCTTGATTATCACTTACCAGTGAAAGTTTTTATTTGTCTTTGTGTGCATTGATGATGAAGTACTTTCCATCCTTGATCGGTCGATACTGGTTGGTTCTCCGAATGAAAATTGCATCCCTCATATACATGTAAGGGCTTCCAAACACTACTCCACATACATCAAGGGGTACTACATCCAATTCCACTTCATCAATAAAATTAACACTTACAACAAATTTAATCATACACTATTTTGTTACCTTTATCTCTGCATCCTTGTTTACCCAACCCAATGGATAAGGATTAGGATGTTCATGAACCTCCAATCCAAGCTTTCTAACCAGATCCATTGCTATGAGATTAGCCCATGAGCCAAATCTGAATAGAGCGTCTATCTTGGTCTTCTTAACTTGAAACCTGATGTGGAAGATCTTGGTCATCTCCTTCTCTTCCTAGTGATGAAGGCTACTCAGATTCACCTCCTTCTACATATATGTGTAGATAAAATTTTCATCCACATCTGATCTAATTTCAACCTGATTGCTCGAATATGTGGCTAGAATGTTCTTTTTCTTTCTGTCCTTCTCGTGGTTCTTCAGGTTCAACTATGGATGTAGTTTCCAATATTTTTCCTCGTTGTGACCATCAATGTTGCAATGATTGCAATGGTTGCTAGGATCTTTAATATGATGTGTAGTGGTTGTTGTATTCTTATCTTTCCCCCCTTTCCACTTCTTTTTCCCCTCCTTGGAAGCTTCCTGGTGCTCTTTCTACTTCGAACCACTTGGTTTTCATTTCTTTTGGCCTGTGTTTTATAGGTATTGTGCTTGTACACATGCCTCATCCACTATCCTTGTCTAGAAGAGAATCACCTGCTTTCGAAGATGACTATGTAAACCCCCCAGATACTTGAGGAGTACATCTGGGTTCTTGGGAGAGATACCCAACATGATGGCCATCTTTTTGAACTTAGTGGTGTACTTCTGTACACTCTGCCCTTGGCTCCACCTAAAGTAGTGCCACCAGATCCATTGGTCCTCTACATACCTGATAGGGTAGAATTGAGACTTGATGTAAGGCCCCATATTTTTGCCTTAGGTAGTTAGAACTTTGATTTTTCTCATCATAGTAATTCATTACTTAGTAACTATTTGGACCTAGTGAAACTAATATAGAAATGTGAGAGGTGTACATATAGACCTATTTATGTGTTTCATAATATTATTTTTACTATCATATGTTCATGATGTTGATCATAATGTGATTTGGTTAAAATGTCAACATACACTTATTAATTGAACGTTAATATAGATATGGATTATTACATGAAATCATGATGTGTATTTGTGGATATGAGCTATTGGTGAACTAACCTATAGGTTGATGAGCTATGTGATAGTCAAATGACTATAGTGTTAAGGTAACTTGGATGTCGTAGACATAAAAAAGGATAGCATATGCTATACGTTTCACTTATTATTTAGTTTATGATTCAAAATATTGCTATGATCTGTGGTAAGTGTGGTTTTGACAGGACACATAGCTTGCCCATAGTGGTTGTTTGATGATGTGACTCTAAAAACAGTAGTAGCACATTATAGCTTGATGTAGGGTGTTGACCCTAGTTCTATGAGGAGGGGTGGAGGTATTTCCCACCATTTATCCTCCAAAACCTAGAGTCGTGGGAAGGTTGTGTGAACTCACGCTTCCCTAGACATGTGATGGCGACTACTAGTTTCTTGTCAGGGAAGCTTGGTAGAGATGTATGCCACTTCTGTTTATGAGTTCTATCTAGAGTTAGGTCAATATAGTTGATGCTCCATCTTAGTCCAATAGAGAAAATGATAGGATGGAAGATGGAAGTAGGCCAGGAAGGAAGGATGCTTCAATGTTAGTTGATAATATTGATTGGGGCTTAGATGTGCCACTGTTGTTTACTCACTTGGTACCTTCCATGTTTAAAACCTTATTCTACTTACCTTTTGATATTTTAAGTGTCATAATCAATTATTGATGAATTATAGTAATTTTATTTGTTAAGATTATTAAATGATGCATTTACTTGATTTGTTGTCTTGCATGTCTCGATGTCATAAAAAAGGAACTATGCATTAGAGGCAGTGGTTGTTTATCGTTAGTACATGCATAAGATATGTGTTCACTAGCTACACACACATACCCTGCACACATGCACTAGTAGAATTAATTAATGTGTTAATTATTTAACTAGATTATTAACTATTTAATTGAATGGTTTAATGACTATGTAAGTTATATTGCATATAAAAATATCTAGTAGCATTAAATATTTCTCTTGACTTTGATTGATGGTTGGTATGATGAATTAAATGAGTATGGTGGGTTGTCATGTACATTTTGGGGAAAATTGTCAAGTTTCATTTATAAGCTATCATTAGAAGAAATACTTTGTATTTTATTTATGGTTATTTTATGTAAGTCATTTATATTTTAGTATATTTTAACTTTTCCCAAAAATCTAGATAAGGGAGGTTGATGGTTAATAATGAGGGTGGTTGAGGATACTTGGGGAAGGGGGGTATGGAAACTTGATAAATAGGAGAAGGAAGTGGTCATGAGGGGGGTTGAGAGGTTGGACAATTCTTGGAAGATATAATTCTTGTGAGTCTTCTTAGAGCATATGTTCTTTGCTATTCTTGGAGTCATGAGCACAGAGGGCCAGGAAACCAAAAGGTTTCGTGGAGCTAGGAATCTGGCTAGGCTCCTAGTTCGCTGGGAGGATTCCATTGTTTCACTATGGGAAAGTGGAAAAATAATGCTTGGAATCATCTTCCTACTACGTGCATAACTACATTGAAAATGGCCATCTTCAACAGACTAGGGAGGAGGTATTTTACTTGGTATATTTTGTTAGTATGTATTTGTTATGTTTATAAAATTTTACATAAAAACAAAAATATTTTTTTACATCAAATATCTCAACGCATATGTGTATAAATTATCACTTATTAATTCATAGCCTCTCTTGAGAGGCCTTACATTTGGTATCAAAGCTTAGACTCAAACACTAGTTCCAAAAAGGGCCATCATCTTTATGTGAACTAATCTAAACAAATAGTAAAGTGATTGCTACAACCATGCACAAAACTTTGTCCAAGCCTTGTCTTAAACCCATGTATCTAATGGCAGCTTTGGTATGGGTGAATAAAGATCAAAATAATAATTGTGTGATTATATTATGATATGCATGTGTAGCTAGCTAGATTAGAAGATGCCAATGAGTGCAAAAGTAGTTAATTGAAAATATGAATTTATTAAAAATAAAATAAAATTAATTAACAAATTATTATATGAAATGGGAAGTAATTTATAAGTAGAGAAAATAGATGGAAATGATAATGTTAATGAATAGTAATGTATTATATAATATGCTAAATGTATATTTTAACATCTAGGCTCTCCATCTAGCAATTTAGTTTTTAGTTCTCGATGCCTCAACCAAATGAGGAGAGTGTTATCAAAGCCCATACAAAAATCATCTGTAACAAAAAATCCATTACAACACTCCCTTTCTTTCCCCCTTGGGAAATCCATTAGTTTAGCTCAGTCTTTGGTGGAAAAAGATTTTGAGAGGAAGAAATATTATTGCTGCTAGAGTGCGACCCATTCAAGTGGTTGTATTCTTTTGAGAAAAATCAAATCTTTCTAGGAAAACTAGAACACTGTTTTCTTATTCCAATATCCAATATTTCTAGGAAAACTAGAATCCTTCTCTCATATTCCAACACA
>SNQJ01S0051134.1:87667-103765 GCA_010110895.2 Picea sitchensis
AAGGTACAGTGTATGTAAAAAGAAGAACTACATTTTCTAGGCAATTGTGTCCTTCACACCAAGACGACTTTGTAGAGAATGGAACTTTTGATAAGTGAAGGTCTTGGTGAAGATGTCTTCCATCTGTTCTACTGAAGGAAATAATTGTAAGTGGATGATCCCCTCGTGTACTAAGTCCTGGATGTAGTGCATGTGGATATCAATGTGCTTCATCCACTGCCTCTAAACTGGACCTCTGTAGAACTTTAGAGTGCTCTGGTTGTCACACCATATAATGATCGGTCGATGAAACTAAATGCCCAACTCAGTGAGAAAATGTTGTAGCCACATAGCCTGAATGGTTATGTTAACTACCCCTCTGTACTCTGCCTCAGTTGAAGATAGAGAAATGGAATCTTGCTTCTTGCTCGACCAACAAATAGGCCTGGAACCAAGACTGAGTGAGTAACCAGATGTGGACTTGCGATCAGTGCTATCATCATCCCAGTCAGAATCAGTAAACCCGATGAGATCTAATGTAGAGTCTGTTGGATAATGAATCCCAAAGGTGATGGTGCCCTATACGTATCGAAGGATATGCTTTGCAGCCTTCCAATATAGCTCATGCGGCTCTTGCATGAACCTGGAAACTGCGCCAACTGCATATGAGAGGTTTGGTTTGGAGTGTGTGAGATACAACAAGCTCCCCACTAGATGTTTGTACAGTGTGTTTTCAACCAGTGGAGTCTCCCCGTCATCCTCAAGTTTGACTCCTGATAGGAAAGGAGTCGGAGTAGACTTGCAGTTTTTCATGTGAAATCTCTCAAGGAGATCTCGTGCATACTTGTCCTGAGATAGCTTGATGCCTGATGCATCTTGACTGATCTCGAGTCCAAGGAAGAGGTGTAGTGGACCCATGTCTGTCATCAAAAACTTGTCATGTAGAATCATCTTGACTGCAGCAATCGCTGAAGTCGAGCAGCCGGTGATAAACAAATGATCAATGTACAGAACTAAGAGTAGAAGTGAATCAAACTTCCTGAGCATGTAGACATTCATGTTTGATTTACAATGTACAAAGTTATGTGACAACAGGTAGGAGTCCATATTGGCATACCATGCCCTAGGAGCATGCTTGAGGCCATAAAGGGACTTCTTCAGTCGACAGACCAAAGATGAGTCCTGCATAAATCCCTGGGTTTACTCCATGTATATCTCCTCGGAGAGATCACCGTGAAGAAATGCATTTTTCATGTCCATCTAATGGACTTCCCATCCCTTGGTTGTCGCAATGGCAAGTGTCAATCGTATGGAATCCATTTTCTCTACTGGAGTGAAGGTCTCATCATAGTCAATACCATGAACTTGTTGAAAGCCTTTGGTGACAAGCCTGGCTTTGTATCTACTAATATGTGAATCCATTGCACTCTTGGTCCTATAGATCCATCTGCATCTGACAAGTTTCCTCCCAGAAGGAAGGGGAACCAGATCCCAAGTCTCGTTCTCAAGGAGGGAGTTGTACTCCTCCTACATGGTGGATTCCAAAAAGGGATTTCCAACAGCCTCACCATAAGACTGTGGATCTAAAGACTGAACCAAGAAAAGATGCCTGGAGGGAAATGGTGCAGTGGCATTGAGGCTCCTTGAAATCAGATCGAGTCCTCCTAGTATCGACTAGATCACCAATGATATCCCATGCATCCTAAAGAGTACTTTGTGCCCACTTGGGCCTCTCCTCTGGATCTGCAACTACATCTGGATGCTCTGACTCTGCATCCAACTATACTGAATTTGAATCTGAATCATCTGAGTCCTTTGAATCAGAACTCTCATCTGAAGAAGATTTGTCATGTGCATGCTCATCATCTCGGATAGGTGGAAGAATGAAGGTGTCTTCATGCGGTTGTTGAGGTACATGCGAGACACTTTCCTCGAATTGGACACTATGCTCAATGATGAGTTGGTCCAAGGAAAGATAAATAATCCTATATCCCTTCACACTGTCAGGATATCCAACAAAAATACACTCAGTTTTCTATGGATCAAGTGCCTTCCTCTTTTCAGAGGGAATCTGGGCCCATGCACGTGAACCGAAAATGTGAAAGTGGGGCACTTCTGGTTTGAGGCCGCTCTAAGCCTCGTAGGGGGTATTATCCTTGACATATCTATGGGGAGATATATTTCGGATGTATGTTTCACAATTAAGTGCTTCAAACCATAGTCTCTATGGTAGTGACTTTTCATGCAACACGCAAGATGTCATCTCCTTTAGAGATTTGTTTTTCCACTCAACAACTCCATTTTGCTGGGGAGTATAGGGAACTGTATGCTGCAAATGAATCCCTACCTCATGGAAAATATTATGGACCTCATGATTTACATACTCTCCCCGTTATCAGTTTGGAGTACTTTGATCTTATTTCTGGACTGTGTCTCAACCAAGTCTTGAAATCTTTGAGGTGTTGAAAGACCTTGGATTTTTTCCTGAGAAAGTAGATCCATGTAAAACGTGAGAAATCATCAACAAAAATGAGAACAAACCTCACTTTTCTGATTGATGGATGCAGAAAAGGACCCATGAGGTCACTATGGATCAGATCTAAAGATGTGTAGGCTCTCTAAGACTTTCCCTTGTCAAATTTCTCTTGAGGGTGTTTTCCGAGAACACGTCCCTCACATACTCCCTTGGAGAAATGGATGTCTGGTAGACCATTGAATAATATTTGTTTGCTAAGTTGTTGCATGTATCTGAAATTCAAATGTCCAAACCTTTCATGCCATATTCTACTACTTTCATCAGCATGAGTAAGCAGTAAAGCAGAATCAGGTTCAATGAATTCAGAAAAAGTATACAATCTAGACTCATGATTTATCTCACCGGTAGAAACCCTGGAGTTGGTTTGCATTCATAGATGTCCATGGAATTTGGTGTGAATATGACTTTCTTTCCATTTCCAGAATTCGTCATCCGATACACGGAGAGAAGTTTGATGAAAATTTTGGGAACGTGCAACACATTCTCGAAGCTTTCGTTGGTGAGTTCAATCCTTCCTTTGTCGATGACTTCGACAGAAAAGTTGCCCCCCATCAAAATAGGAGGACATTTGCATGCATCCAAAGAAGAATATATTTCTTTTGAGGCATCCATGTGATGTGATGCTCCTAAATCTACGATCCAAGCATCGGGAGAGCAGTTGATGGCAATCAAGGCATGGCTAGAATTTCCTTTCTTGGAATTCAGATCTTCTAGCTTCTTCTTCTTGGCACCCTCGGGGATACAATCTCCAAGGTTGTTTTGCTAGAGTATTTCAAACAACAGATCTATTTTTTTTTTCATGCATGTGGATTCCAAATGGAATCCTTTGTGACAAAACATGAATTTCTCCCCTTTTCTTCCCTTTTCCCCTTTGTATCTGGAGGCATCGATGAAGGGTTTTGTGTACCCTTCCTTCTTCGGATGTGCATGAGCTTTCTGTTTATATTTATCTTTAGATTTATGATATTTGTGGCTTCCATCATGCACAATGAGTGCATGCACCCTTGGGCCTTTGATTGTGCCCATGTTGAGGAGCTTGGTTTGCTCTTGTGTTAGCGATTCGATAAAGTCCTCAGGAGAAGGCATCTTTCAGGTGGCTCCGGAGGTGAATCTGACAGAATGGAATGTGGATACGAATAGAGAGAATTCAGGACCAAGATTGGAGAGAATGGTGAGAACCATTTTTTTCTCTCCTTCGATTTATCAACCTTGCAAGCTTTGAGTTGCGACAGTAAATCCTTGAATTTTGTAAAGAAATCTTGGATATTGTCGAAGCTTTTTGGATCCAATGTGAGTAGCTCCACCTCCATCATGTGTCCCCTCATCTCATCCTGTTTTCCAAAGATCCCTTCCAAGGTGGTCTAGGCTTCATTGGGAGTCTTACAGGAAGATATCTGAAAAAGGAGATCGGGAGAAATAAGACTGCAAATTGTTTTGAGTGCCTCATCCATGCGATTTAAGTACTTCGATTTTTCTATGGCTGATGTCGGTTCTATACCTGCATTCAAGGTTAACCTATACAACCCTCCGGTTCAGACATGTATGGTTATTTTCTCCTTCCATGTAAAATAGTTGTAAGGTGTAAGAATGAATTCTTTTTGGAAATCCATCTTTCTGTTGTCTTCAATCTTTTGTACCTACAAAAACTTTTGGAGTATCTTTTGCTTAGCAGTCCGTCGGATTTGTTACCATGTAAATTTTTTGAACCTACATAGAATAGATCCAGCCAAACAATAATACACACATTTGCAGAGAGAATTGGAGAAATAAGAAGAGGGAGAGAAATAATGAAAGAATTCTCATTAACTGTTATGAATAATTAATAATGTACACATGATATACTCTCCATAACTCAATGAGTGCACACTGTAGGAGAACCAATGCACCATAGTGGTGGTCTAGAGTGATATAGACATACACTAGCAGTTACGGGAGTGAACTGCCACCTAATCTAGTCTCTCAGGCAGTTACGGGAGTGAATTTCCACCTAGTTGAGTTAACTAGTCAACTAGTCTTCAGTTAATTGACGACCAGAGAGTAGTGAGGAGTTAACTTAGGAAATCAAGGGTAATACGCCAGTCTGGTGAGGATCCCAAGGAAAGTGCACATTATTTGGTGATGATCCCAATGTTCCATGGTGACAAAACCAATGCAGCATCTAAACTCAACTCAACTGTCAAACTGAAGTGTCAACTGAAAGAGAATATTCTCCGGGTGAAATATTCTCCCCTAAAATATAGGAGACTAGATAATGACTAATTATGACTAATAAACAAGGAAACACCTTAGGAAAAATAAATCCTAGGTGTGTGTGAAGTAACTCCAACATATAGTCGGTCACGTCGTAGTGCCACTAGATACGCATGAAATTTATGCCGAAGGAAACATGGCGAGTATTTCTCCTATTGTCACGATCGACATCTCTCGTATTCCTGGTAAAATTGAAAATGTATATATCGGTGCGGATTGTTTGCTTGAAGAAATTCATATCCACACCGAGCTCTTCAAATAATTGCATGATGTATTCGATTGGTCATATGAAGAGATGCTAGGAATCGACCCTTGCATTGTTTAACATGAGATTAAAACCTACTTAGATGCTAAACCTGTTTGACAATGACTTAGAGTTTTTAATACTAGGAAGGCCCCTGCTATTAAGGTAGAGGTGGAGAAATTGGTTAATGCAGGTTTTATCTACCCGGTTCCCTTGACTGAATGGGTATCCAATCCCACTCCCGTGAATAAGAAGCAAGTTGGAACCATCCGTGTGTGTAGGGATTTTCGAGACCTGAATAATGACTGTCCTAGAGAGAACTTCCTGACACCTTTCATTGACCAGATACTCGATGAGTGTGTGCGAAGTGAGGTTTTTTATTTTATGGACAGATTTTCAGGATACAATCAAATTCAGATTAAACTCGAGGATCAACATAAGACAAGATGTATTTGTCCTCAGGGTACCTTTTCATACCATAAAATGGATTTCGGTATTAAAAACACTAGAGAAACCTTCCAACAAGCCATGACCTTCGCTTTTCATGATCTCAAACATATAGTCGAAGCCTACCTCGATGATCTCACAACACACTCTCGCAAGAGAGTGGATCACTCTACCCACCTTCGGCTAGTTTTTGAGAGATTTCGCTATTATCACATCCGTTTAAACCCTCATAAGTGCAATGTTTGTTATAGGTCAGGTCCTCTTTTAGGATTTTTAGTTTCTAAGACTGGGATCATGGTGTATCCTTTAAATTTTGAGGCAATACTTCAATTGCCTCCCCCACGCAACATTCGTCATCTTCAAGGTTTACATGGGAAAGATAACTTCTTACGTCTATTTATAGTATACTATGCCAATATTACTAAGGGTTTCATGCATCTCTTGGAGAAAGACACTTCGTTTATATGGGATGATCGAGCCTAGGAATCCTTTGATGCTCTTAAGAAAGCCTTGGTATCGACGCCTCTGTTGAAGCCTCCAGACTACAGTAGATATTTCTTGCTTTATATCGCTGCTTCCGAAGGGACGGTTGGTATGGTTTTAGTTCAGGAGAATGATGAGCTCCATGAGCACGTCATTTACTATCTTAGTCGAAACTTAGTTGGCCCTGAACTCAAGTACTCTCACATTGAGACGCTAGTGTTGGCTATCGTACACGCGATTCAAAGATTACAACACTATACATTGCTTTTCAAAACTATTGTAGTTGTTGATGTCAACCCATTTCAATACATCCTTACTAGGAGTATCATAGGGGGGAAATATAATAAATGGATTGTCATCTTGCAAGAATTTGATCTCGATTTTGCTTCGGAAAAATCCAAGAAATCATTAGTTTTTGTCGAGTTAATATCGCACTTCCCTCAGTTAGATGAGGACGTTATTCATGTCAATTCATTTGTGGATGAACACATATTCCTTGTCTCATCTTCGGACCCCTGGTATGGAGACATTTTGATCTATATTCAAACCTGGAAGTTTTCTCAGCATCTTTCGAGAGAAGATCGACGATGTATACGATATCAATCTAACAACTACCTTATCATCGGTGACACTTTGTATCATTGAGGCATAGATAATATATTGCGTTGTTTCTTGACTCACGAGGAGGTTGAGTTTGTTCTTAATCACTGCCATAGTGGGGCTTGTGGTGGTCATCTATATGGGCTTGCAATATCCCAAAAGATATTGTGAGTCGGTTATTTTTGGTCATCTATTTTCAAAGATTGCGTCGAAGCTCAAGAAGTGTCACCCTTTCCAGGGGTTCACTCTGCAGATGTGCTCGCTTCCATCCCCTCTTCACCTGGTCATCATCTTTGATCCCTTCACTAAATGGGGGGTGGATTTTGTGGATTCCAACCCAACTTCGGCTGGGGGGAATCAACATATTATCATGGCCATAGACTACTTTACTAAGTGGGTCGAGGCCATGACTACAATCAAATCTGATGGTAATACTGCTACATTTTTTATGTTCAATCAAATTATAGCCTGGTTCGGAATCCCGAGTGAGATTGTCACTAATCATGGAAGTCACTTTCAGAACGAAATGACGAAAGAGTTAGCATTGAAACTAGGGTTTAAACATGGTCATTCTTCCCCTTACTACCCCCAGGAAAAAGGAAAAGTAGAGGCTGTGAACAAGTCTCTCAAGACCATTTTACATAAAACTGTCAGCCAGAGAAAATGTGACTGGCATCTCATGCTTTACCCTACGCTTTGGGCATATCGAACCTCGCTTAAGACTTCCACTGGTTTTTCCTCTTTTCAATTAGTACATGGTGTGGAGTCAATTTTTCCTATTGAATGTGAAATCCCTTCTCTTAGACTAGAATTTAAGATCCTACCGGACACTTTCGATATTGAAGAACACCTCGTACACCTAGAGATCTTAGATGAGCAGCGTCGATATGCCTCTACAGCTATCGAAGGGAATAAAAAGTGTGTCAATGTCTAGTATGATAATTTTGTCTATCCTCGACAGTACATTGAGGGTGAATTGGTCCTCTTGTACAACTAAGTCAAGGAACAACTGGGGGCAGGAAAGTTCAACCCCATGTGGCACGGTCCTTATATCGTGCGACGTATCTTAGAAAAAGGAGCCTATGAATTAGAAGATTGCGAAGGGAATATGTTGGTTGAGCCCAGAAATGGGCTCTAATTAAAAATATATTACGCTTGAGCCCCAAGCTTGGGCGTAACTCTTTATATACTAGTGTATCTTAGTGTATATATCTTTTCCATTTTTTCATCAGCTTGCTTATTGATTTTTCCCTTGGTCGGCAGATGTCAACGAAATCTTTGGTTTACTTAGGACTTGCAGACGATGCTAGTCATCATACACGGAACTTGGCTTCCTTCGCTTGGGTTGTTTATTCACCCCAACGTCAATTGGTGTCTTCGGGTGGTGTTTTTCTAGGGCCATCAATGACTTATGTGGCCGAATATAGTGTTGTTATAGAGATTTTACGTGATGTCATTTCACATGGTATTTGTTCTTTAGAGGTTTGCTTGGACTCCCAGTTAGTACTATGTCAATTGAATAGTAGTTACCGTGTGCGAGACCCTACTCTAATCCGATGATTCCTACGGGTACGACTTTTGGAACGACATTTTGATTTTATTACTTATAATCACATACCTCGAAGTTCTAATTATGTATTTGATGCATATGCTAATTATGTTTTAGATTGGCATTTTTCATATAAATAAATTAAAAGAAAACATATTCACTAATGTACACATTGTAATATAAGTAAAGTCGAAGACCAATGTTTATTATATTTCATTTCTCCAAAAATATGGTGTTATAGTACAAAATTGGGGCTCACACCCTCAAAATACATATACAGTCGATCAATATAATAACCATGACATCTATGCCTCTATCCCTAGATGTGTGTCATGATAACATAGTATGGAGTTTGTGAGATTCCGGTAGAGTCACACCCAATAACTAGGCACACCCACCACCTACCACTGCATCGCCTCCGACAGATCCTCTACCTGAACCATGGGAATTCTTTGTGTCAAACAAGACAGGTTGCCCTGTACATTTTGAAGCACTCTCTTAGTGTCTCTTCCCACTGGCTCATCCCCCCAGTGCCTCCATAGGTGTCATGAGAGTCCATCTGGTCGTTGTGGACCCAAATTTGTGAAACAATACATATTTTAATTAGTACTTGACATCATCCAAAAATATTTTTGTTTTTTTCTTTTACAAAAATACGAAAAAAAATTAAAATATTTAAAATATTTTTCATACCTATGTCTCCTTAGGTGGAACTTGGTGGTAATGGAATGTCTGGATCTCCTCTAAATTCGATCCCTATATATGGGTAGTCATCCAGAGCTATCACCTATCGACACCACCAGAAGAAAAACTTGTCGTTGTAGGGTGTTGGTACCCTACCACCCCCCAACCACCTCATTACCTCGGTCCACCGTGACATGGTTGGATCATGAGTTCCATGCGAAACGATATCGACTCTAGGGCCCAAGCCTGGAAACCACTCGAATAAAAAACTACATAAGATAGACGCAAACCCGAAGTTCCTCTTTCTACCTTGTTTTTAGTGTGTCATCTAGCTCTTCATGTTGGCAAGCAGTGAGGTGCACCAGTCATAAATCATGGGTCGCAAGCACTCCAGCGAGTAGAACATAAGTGTCCTTGATGCCTAATGCAACGAGGCCAACCCTATGATCCATGCCAACACTAGGACGGTGATCTTGAGACTCAGGTTTTTGATCTCTCTGATTGGGAGTTGGCTCCCTACCTTCGCGGTCCCTGCAACGCAGTGAGTGGCTATGTAGTCCTCTATATTCATGCCACTCCCAACTCCCCGGGATTTGAGGTTCACCACCTCACCCCGAGGTGATAATCCTGTCAGGAAGTGTATGTACTCGACTCTAATCCTCAATGGCTTCCCATCGAGTTTGAAGGCCTCTATATCCAAATCTCAGTAGTTCACCAACATCTGGAGTAGTCTCACTTGAGCCCTCATTCCTTTGAGAGCCCAAAATTTATATAGCCTGCATATTCTTAATGTTAATTGGGCCCTTGGATCTCTTTCTAATGTAGCATCAACCTCTTCATTCTCTCTTTCTCTCCACTCTAGCACCATCATGCAAGTTTAAAATCAAATTTCGAATTAATATTTTTTGCCCATATTTAGAGAACATAGAGATGAAATCCCTACTGAGCATCTTCATGAGTTTCATGAACTCATGCATCAGTGGGAAATACATCAGGAGGATGTACTTATGAATATGTTCATGTTCTCATTAGCAAGAGATTCTCATGAGTGGTATCACTCCTTGCCCCCCACTAGCATCTCCTCCCTAAAACAGTTTCATGCATCTCTCAATAGGCATTGTCAAAGGTTTTATTACTATGAGTTAATTTGTCATACTTGTTGTGAGGAATATAGTGACTATGTTTAGAGTATGGTTATTTCTTATGAAGACTGTGAGGATGAAGGAGATGCCTTGGGTGAGTTGATACAGCATGTAAAAGCACTTTATGCAAATATGGAAAAATTGGAGGCAGATCATGCTTGTTGCTCTTATGAAGGAGATGTAGAGGATATTTTGGTTCTTGAAACAGATGATTTTGGCAGCCCTACTCATGATGAAGGAGTAATGTTGAGTATTGAACCAGAGCAGACAAATTTTAATGAATATCCTAATTAAGATGACCAAGAGCAGAGCTTTTCCATGGTTCCTGTTTATGATGATTATGAATCTGATCCTTGGGAGAGCCATGAAGGAGAACGGGAGGAGCCAAATTTGCAGCTTGTCTCCTATCTGGAGCCTGTAAAAGAGCATCTCTCTACCGTAAATTTTGTTAACTTGGGGAGCAGCCAGCCTGTGTATGATAGCTATGAATCATATTTCGATGTAGATATGAAATATTTCCAAGACCATACTATAGAGCCTTTTCCTTTATACATTAAGGGAAAACATTGTGTGGAAATCATCCATCCTGGGCCCAGAGAAAGCACTGAGAAGCATGTTAAGGAGAAGCATTCATTCATGGATATACCTGAAGAGATTTATTTCCCTCATCTAGATGATGATATTGGAGCAAACAAAGAAGAAGTGGTCCAACATCCTGCATTAGCCTTGCACTCACCTCTGGCTGAGCACTCACCTGTGCTTTCCACAGACATTCACCCAGAGGTGAGCAGCTATAAGACTAAGCAGGATTTTTGTTACCCATCTAGTAAGGTGTATTACCTATTTGATGACCCTGTAGGGGAGTTCATGGATTTTCAATTTTTCTAGGCATTCAAGCCTCCCCACCTTGTCCTACTTTCAGCACTAAGAGGAAAGTTGAAAGATGTGATCGATTTGTTGGCACAGTTTCATTATCTGTTATCGATCATTGACAGAGTAAATGGTCTTCCAATTAGGAAGTTACTTGAATGGCTATGGTGGAAGTTTGCTTTCACCTAGCACTTTGTAAAAATCAAGTAGCCTAGGAGTGTACATAAATAAGCTCCTTTGGAGCATGTGTGTTTTCTTTCATTTTTAGAATAGTGTGCTTTTCAGCCTGTATTCCTCAGTAGGATGTTTTTTTAGCAGTGACCCCACAACCCAACACCGAGGAACTGAAGCTGCAAAAGGAGTTATTAGAGCCTCACAAGGAGGTCTTTATCCCCCATGGAGCCTAATGTTAGCACATATTTTGGTAGGGGGTGTTTTGTCCTTAGGAAATGGCCTCTTGGCGAAAAAATGAAGGAAAGCGGGATAAAAACCCACAAATGTGTTTATCCAAGGTCGGGGGGAGTGATTTGACCTCTTGGCACATTTTTCTAAGGCGCGCTCAGATTTGGGCGGTTGAGGATAACGCGCTCAAATCTACGGTCCTCGTCCAATATCGGACCCCCCCTCCGAGCTAACCTCCTTACCGCCTCCCATTACCACTACCTATCCTCCACTCACATCACTTGCACGTCTGACCCCTTCCCACTATCACATCTCTCCCTCTTGCCTCCCGACATGTGTCTTCCACTTCCCCTCCATATCACCTCCGTCATGTTTTCATGTCCCCCTTGACCACTGAAATCTCCCTTTCCATCTCTCCCTCTCACCTCCCAACACTTATCCTCCACTCACCTTCCTCCCTTTTCCCTTAAGTCGCCTCTCACCTCCCGCCACTTGTTCCTCTCCACTCCATGTCACCTCCACCTGTTTTTTTGTCCCCACTCCCTGACCCATAACAGTCTCTCCCTCTGCCTCAACATCCTCTCCCTTTTCCACATCACCCTTGTGCCTCTACACCTCAACTTCTAAAATTCTAATGCACACGCATTCCCAATCACCGCTCTGTCCCTCGTCCTTCCACATGGTCGTCGATCATTCATGGTAGCCTATTGGTTTTCCCCAAGCACCTTGCTTCTTGCCATCGTCTCACTCCACATCTTCCTATCAGACTTTCCTACAAGTATCCAATGAAGATCCAGATGGAAAAAGAGCAGGGTTAAGCCGCCAAGTTTTCTAGGTGCAGAGTTGACTTAGGCCCGTCCTGATCCTAATGCAGACAGTTAATGAAAGTGAGGGAGGTGGTTGAAACCTCGTCTCACCGCATAAATGGAAAGAAAAAAAGGACTGTCAGCAAGTCTGTTTCTCTTCAAGTCCCTTCTGAAGCACGTTTGTGTCTGGCAAAAACTCGCATCTGACATAAGATTGCATGCGCAGTATGCCAGACAGCATGCAGACGTAAAGCCTTGAATGAAATGACTTGGGCACACCTCTATTGTTGATGGTGAATTGTTCTGAGCATATGTAGGCATTTTTTATATTTTTTTATGGTCGATGGTTGAGTAAGGCTCCCGTATTGTAAATTTTTGATGAAGCTCTGGTTCTCTGGTTATGTATCTTGATTTGATATTTCTTGTTCAATAGAAGTCAACTTCTTTTCATCTCTCTATAAAATCTGTGTTGAAGCACTCGGGTATGGATTATCCAACCGAGGATTGTTATGTTGTTATAATGTAGGACCTAGGTTTGAATATAGTTGTATCGTGATCGGTTTTACTCAGTTCCCTGTGTTACCTTTTCCCTCTTACACTAGATGGCTTGGGCATGGAAGATCCAATCGAGTCGTTATAGTTGCAGGGTGGTGGAGGTTTGATCATTCTACTGTTGTAACTGTGTTGTTTGGACATATTTCAGTGTCCGAATCTTGAGCTCAAGACTACTCTTGAGTTTGATTTTTTCCTCTCCGAGCTGTTGGAAGGCCTGATGCCCATAGCAGTCTCATTCTCTTCTCGTCACCAATTCTTCCTCCTACTCACTTAAACTACAAATTACTAACTGAAGTTGATCAAGATCTCAACTACTTGTGCATGTTGGTCCAATTTTCTGAGTTAAAATGATATTATCTTGAGTCTGCACCCATTCGACCTCTTTAAATTAATTCATTGTGACATATAAACTGATGGGTATTAGGCTTACCTTCTCTGCAATCTAAAGATGACTTCTAGTGCTAACAGGTAGGCTGTCTCACATTTTTTAACGGTATACCTTAATGATTGATAATCAAATGAAGTCGCATTGTGTTCGAACTCAACTTATTTATTCACATGATGTAGACTTGCACCTTTGGTTAATCATGTAGAAGACTTGAAGACATCATTTCATAGTCACAACTTTCATAAGTTGTTGCTATCATTCATTGGACTAGTACCTATATGACTTCACTGATCATGGGAGATCAGATTGTACTCCATTGTATATAGATATCTTCAGATTGATTTTGAAACTGGTTTTCACTAGGCCTTGTTCGTGACTATGACAGACTATGGCATGTATCTACCTTTGTATTTCCTATTCATGTCCATGAATAGTTGGTTGGTATATTTCCACATGGATCTGCAGTGTAATTCAAATTGGCAGCCATGTGTACAAATTCATTATGGATTGTAATATTCTTATGAGTATCTAGTTCATCCAGCTAGGTCTCCATTACTCCACTTCTAGGAATTATAATGCATTTCATTCATCACAGATACTTCTCTGACCTCACACATTAGGGGGCATATGTTATAGCAAGATTTTCCTCACCTCGTGCAACTTTCTCAGAAGGGATTTTCCATTTCCCTATGTAGACATGAAGTCCTTTTTTGCAATTCCCAGAGCTAAAAATTGTATGTTTCCACATATACACTCTATAACATCTATACAACATGTGTATATGAAGTTTGCTCCATTACATCCCGCGACATAGGGTTTTGTGCCCAAAATTAAAAAACGGTGTCGAGTTTCCATGTCACGTAACAAGATCCATGATCCTTGACCTTCCATATACTGGAAATGTTCCAACTCATCCCTTCAGTTCCATTTGAAGGCTATAAATGGGCCATATCCAAGTTGCGGAGAAGAGAGAAGAATTCAACTTTGACAGCAAAGTTACTCTGGTGAAATTATTCACTTCATATTGAGTCTGCATCCATTTGTCCTTTTAAGTCTGAACACATTGTTCATCCCCCAAGCTCTTCCCTCTTTGATAGAGAACCTCATTGTCTCTCTTATATTAGCTTGCCTTTGGTGGAGGATTGAAGTGGTGGAGGCCCATCTGGAAGCGACTTAGTTTCTCGGTTCTAAGATATGCCGACATGAAAGTTTTTCATTCATACACTTTTGTTGATCATATTTTAATAGAAATACTATTTTCTCATCCAATTAATGTCTTGCAAATATTTGAATTGTTATTCCATGGGCATATTTGTTATGAATATTGATGGATTATTCTATTATATGTGCTAATTGTATATATTATCACCATATGCTTTCATATCTTGGTTGTTGAGGACAAGTTGCAGGTGTATAGATTTATGTCGAGTGCTCAATGGTGGTCTTCTTCGAACATCCGGACAAGGTAGGCTCTTTATCTTGTCTTGTTAGAATATTTGTTTACATAGCATACTTGAGACTAGAGTTGATTTCTGTAGTCATTCAGTCTGTTGTGGTTTACCCCATGCCATAGAGTGATTTTCCTTGTAACAACTACAAATGGATGGGGTTCTTATAGAAGTTTCATTTGGTCACAAAGTATAAGAAGGGTAGCACAAACAAGTTGGAAGACATGCTTTCATGGCCACCCACATCAAATATTATAGCTTTGGGAACTTTGATGCACATGGATCCTTTTACCCATGATGCATACAAAGAGGCATACACAGAAGATGATGACTTCAAGGAGGTGTTTGAGAAGCTACAGGGCCAAATTCATATAAAATAAGGTGAAAACAAGGTGGACTATCATTTTCAAAATGGTTTACTCTACAAGCTTGATAAAATTTGTGTTCCTAAATGTGAAAGATTGCATCTTATCATAGAGGCTCACACCTCCAAGGTTGCAGGACATTTTGGTGCTGGGAAGACAGTTTCCAACTTATAGAGGTATGTGTACTGTTGTAGGAAAATCTGCCTGCGGACAAGTAGATCGACCTCTAGAGCTTGACCTTAACCCTAGACAGAAAAATGCTTATCATGGACACTGACTTCCTTTCAAATCTATCTAAAATAATGCATGAGAAGGGAGGATGTAACAGAAGTACCTTTTAACCGACGTTTGTCCCTGCACGCTCCGAGTTGCGCTCCAATCCTTTGCTCCTCGCTGAGAGTTGTGGACAAGACAAGATACGACCACTTCCTACTCTATTGAAATTAGCTTGAAAATAGATCTATCACTAAATGATAAGTTCGTGTAACATTAGACACAAACTAGAAAGAAACAGGCCAAGCGTGTCATATTAATGAGAATAACGACAACAGTACTTACAATCGTAGATGCGAATGCGACAACTTCATCAAGTTCTCTTCGTCTAACCCTTGCCTGAAAGATCCACAACCTGGATAATAGCAGCTTCACTGATCACTCTCCTTTGGATGACTGTCAGTTTCCTCCAAGATCATAAGTTTCACATATTCAATTCTTCCTTCCAATCAGCTCCAGCACCACTTATGAGATCATAACTTTGGTGTGATTCTCCATTTCCAATCCTCACCTATGAGATCATAGGTTTGACATTCTCTATTTTTCCGTCCCATTCACCATTAGAAAGCTTGTTTATATAGCCTTGGAGAGGCTCAACAATCTTGAGATATCCTTGGGGAAGGTGAGGATTTTCCTCCTTCAGTTGAGGATCTGCCCTAGGATCATGGCTGGACTAGGGATTCGAATCCAACTGCCTTCCAAGAATGAAAATATGCTTCCCCCATTCATCTCAACAGCTTAAAAACTGCCCAGAATAGGTAGCGCTCCCTTAAAAGGGCCATCAAAGCATTGTAGCGCTCCCTAGTAAGCTTTAGGGGGCACCAGCGCTCTCAAAATCTATAGTGCTCTCTCAAAAGGGCCAGGGGAGCGTTATAACGCTCCCTGACAGTGTATTGGGGAGCGTCGGTGCTCCGAGATAGTGTAAGGGGGAGCGCTCCTCTCCAAAACTCAGTTTTTTGGATGCTTTCAGATGGCAAAAGGTTGTTTGACTTCAGTAGATCAGTTCTCCTCCTTCAAATCAGTCATGTGAGATGTTATAAGTGTCTCCTTAGTGTTGTTATCATGACAGTATGTCTG
>SNQJ01S0051134.1:110301-128441 GCA_010110895.2 Picea sitchensis
TTATTTTTTATTTTTATTATGAGAGACTAGAGGGAGAATAGTCAGGGTTGGGTGAAGAGTAAGCTTGATAGTGATCGAAAGGAAAAGGTAAGAGGACCTTGAAAACTTAGAAATGTTGAAGACCCCCCCTTTTATTATTATTATTAATAATATTGAAAAAAATCCTTAAATATCATGAAATTAAAAGTCTTTCTCATTGGTATCTATTAGGACATTCTAACTCAGGTCACAGGTCAGAGTTCATACCTTAGTAGTTCTTTGTATTTACTGCCAGAAGACTGTTTACTTACTACCTTTTTGGGAAGTGTATATCATGATTAGTCATGCAGATTACCCTTTTAGTATAGTCGATTCCTTGGATCCTTGACGATTTTCCTGCAAATAAGATGACCTGATAACTGTCAGAAAATCAGGAATATTTTGTGAACTGTTAGATTTTGAACTATTTTGTATTTACCCTTTTTTTATTTGACAAAACAAAACTTATCGAATGCAATGTAACTATAAAGAAAACATGAAAACAAACCGGTATGTACAATGGGATTTCATAATCATATTACTACATATAGTGTTTAAGGTATCGCCCATTTACAGGGGTGCTCAAAATGTCTCCATCGATATTTTCTAATGAAAAAGCATTTTTTCCCTTCGAGGCCGAGATTCTATAAGGACCAGACCAAATCAAATCGAACTTCCTGTGTTTTCCAATGTCTTCTCTTCTAGCTTCCCATTTTAGTACCAGATCTCCAGGGAGGAAATCTCTATCCTTAGCCTTTTGATCGAATAAAGCCTTCATTTTATCCTAATATTTCTGCAACTTTTTGTTTACTTCAGCTCTATTTTGTTGAACTTCGGCTAGCTAATTTTCTCTCCTGGTGATGTCATTAGGTTCTTCATTTGAATCTTGCCAAAGTTTCATTACCAGTAGAACAAGATTGATTGGTAAAATAACATCAGTGCCATATACCATCTGAAAAGAGGAAATCCCAATTTCCCTATTGGTACTTATCCTGTTGACCCATAGAGCGTATTTCAAATGGATGTGCCACGCTTTTTTGTTCTCATTCAAGACCTTTTTTATCACAGTTATTAGACTTTTAATAGATGACTCAGCTAGACTATTGCCTTGTGGATAATAAGCTGTAGAGTTTCCTAATATGATGTTAAAATTTTGGCAGAATCTTATCATAGCCATTGATTTAAATGCTTGCGCATTATTGGTGACAATCTTTCAAGGACAGTTGAATCTGGATAAAATATTTTCTTCGAGAAAATTAATCACTACTGTGTCGGTTGCATTTCTTGTGGGAATAGATTCTACCCACTTAGTAAAATAGTTCGTTGTAGTTAAAATCCACTTGTGCTGAGCACTAGAATGTGGATGAATCTCTCCAATGAAATCAAGGCCCTATTGCTGAAAAGGAGCTTCGGTTTTAATTGGAAGTAGAGGCAAAGTTGGGACTTTTTGTTTACCTGTAAACAACTGACAGGGAGTACAAGTTCAAACTTTGGTGCTTACATCTGTGAATAGTTTGGGCCAGTAATATCCAGCTCTCAAGATTTTATAAGTTGTAGCTCGCCAAGCGTAGTGTCCTCTACACACTCCCTCATGGAACTCATCTATAAACTTTTCAGTTTCGGTCTCGACTAAAAATCTAAGCAGGAAACCTAGGGGATCTTTCCAATACAATTTTTCGTCTATAATGCAATATTTTATAGCATGTAGCTTCAGTGTCCTAGCTTTAGATGGGGTTAGTTCACTAGGACATTGAAGAGTCAATAGATATGACACAATATCATGGTACCAAACTGAAGTAGAAAACGTGTCTTCTATCTCAATTGTAGGTGTAACGAGATCGAGTTCATTTATCTCTAGGAAATCCTCGTCTTGCATCTAATTTATTCTGAGTGCCTGCAAATTTGAATCGGCTAGCAATTTAGCCAGACCTTGGCCTTTGATGAGTTTGGTTGGTTTGACTTCCAAATAGAAATCCTAAATCTTAGCTAACCATCTTCCTCTTCTCCCATCACTATTTGGCTGAACCAGTATGTCTTTAATAGAGCTTGTGGGAACATAGGCTATGATCTTTGAGTGTACTATGTACATTCTAAAAGCCTTGAGAGCCTTCACCATTGCATAAGCTTGTTTTTCTAGTATATTATATTTCAACTCGGCATCTCTCAGGATTTTACTGAAAAGAGTGATAGGTTATTCAAATCCTTCTTCGTTCTTTTGTAACAACACAGTTGCGATAGTGTGTTCGGAAGTGAAGGAAAAAATCAGGAACTCTTTTGTGTAATCAAGACTTGCCAAGACTGGTACTTCGCTGATAAATTTATTGATTCATTGAAAAGATGATTTGGCTTCACTTGTCCACTTCATCTCACTGTTCTTTTTCAACATATCTGTGAGCAGCTTCACAATTTCAATGAAATTAGGGATGAATCTTCTCAAGAAATTTATTTTTCCTAAGAAAGACTGAATTTTGTTTACATTTTTAGGGATGCTTATAGTATCTATTGCTTCAATTCTTTTGGGATCGATTTTGATTCCATATTTAGACACTATATGACCTAATATCTTACCTTCTTGCATAGCGAAATGATATTTTTTGGGATTAAGGGACAAACCGAATTTACGACATTTTTCAAAAGTGCACTTCAGGTGCACTAGATGTTCTACATCAGATTTTGAAAAAGCAGTTAGATCATCGAGATAGATAAAAACAAATTTATCTCTCTCACCCACAAAGGCAATATCCATGGCTCACTGGAAGGTCGCCCCTGCATTCATCAGGCCAAAAGGCATTTTATCATACATGAAGGTACCCCAAGGAGTAGTGAAAGCTATTTTTTTTTTATCATCCTGTTGTACTGCGATCTGATTGTAACCTGAAAATCCATCAATCATCGACATTCTTTTAGCTCCAACCACTTTCTCTAAAACGCGGTCCATCTTAGGCAATGGGTAATTATCTTTGAGTGACAATAGGTTCAGGTTTATGAAATCGACACACAGTCTGAATTCGTCGTTTTTCTTTCTTACTGGGACTAAATTAGCCACCCACTCAGAATATCTTAGTGGGACGATGATTTTCGCATCCAAAAGTTTTTTAACTTCCTTTTCTATCACTGGAAGCAACATGGGGTTTATCTGTCTAAGTTTCTTCTTAAAAGGCTTGACACCAGGTTTCAAAGGAATTTTATGTTCGATTATAGAAGTATCATAAGTTCTCAGTTCATCATAAGACTAAGAGAAAACATCTTTATATTTTTTGAGCAACTCAGCATATTTACTTTTGGTTTCTGGGGACAGGTATTTGGAAATTTTCACCAACCGAGGGTTTTCTTTGGTACCTATGTCGCAGTCCTCAACCTCTTCAAATTGAGATTGTAAAGTGGACGTTAAAGGGATATCATCTTGATTGAATAATATTTCCAAGGGAATCATGCCCTTGGGGATCTGGTTATTTTTTAACACAAGCATTCAGTGATTAACGATTTTATTGTGAAATTCTTGGGGATCCTCCCCTTCCTGCATGATCCAAATAGGATCATTTTGGTTTTTTGGGTCGGCATGCATTTCGGCAAACTCATCTATTGGTTCTAAAAATTTGTGAAGTTGTTCATCATCCTCAAACACTTGCCAATGTTGTATGTTATTCGGTATAGAAGATCAGTGTCTCATTTGTATGTGGTAATTTAGTTTAAAAGCGGTGGGAGGTCTAAATGTTGAGGTTGTTTTGGCTAATGCATCAGCCTGTTAGTTTTCAATTCTTGGAATGAAGTGGACCTTGATAGAACAGAAGAAATTTTCGATTATATCCCAGACGCAATTCCTGTAGGACCTCAACCTAGGATGTTTGGCCTGGTACTATCTATTTACCTGCTTTACAATTAGCTCAGTGTCACCAAGGACTTCAAGGTTCTTTATTTTCATTCTCCTAGCGGCCTCTAACCCTAGTACTAAGGCTTCGTACTCGCAAACATTATTAGTATTTTCCACATTCCATTGTAGCCTATAGGAAAAGGGGATTACGAATTGATTATTAGGAGCCACAAGTAGTGCCCCAGCTCCGGCTCCAAAGTGGGATGAAGCACCATCAAAAAACATCTTCCACACGCTAGTGCTATATACATTATTTTTTATTTTTTTATTTTTTTGTTTTCTCTACTGTACAAATTTCATCTATATCTACATCATCGTCAATGGATAAAATAAAATTACCTAAATCTTGATCAACAATATATACAGGGTGGTTATTAGGGTTGTGTGGGTCACTTACCATGAATGCCAACCTAGTTTCTTTGTATAAGTACGTGTACTGTCCTCCAAAAACTAGAATTGTAGCATACGTCATGTCAAGCTGGAGAGAGCCTTCGAGCTTGGCACCCCATGACCTGGATAAAAACATACCATATTTCGGGGGAATATCGGCGACCACTACGTCCATGAGAATGCTTTTTGTTGGTATTTGTGCCAGATTTACTACCAAGTCTTTAATCATGCCTATGCATTTGACTTTTCTTGAATCAAAGGAATATAAATATCCATAAGGCCTAGTGATTTCGAGACCCAATGTATCCATAATGGATTTAGGAATTACGTTGTGGGATTCTCCAGAATCTAGCATGCAGTTATGGAGTAGGTGGCCAAACAAGGTTAATGTGATATAGAAGGGGGAAATAGTGTCTTTTGCACCTTCGAAATGTGGACCAAAAACTATGTTTGGCTTGTCATCTTCCAAGTTGATGACATCGGCTTGGCTTTCGTCTTCTGAAAAACTAACCATCTTGGCAATTTGTTTTCTATATATGGGATTTTTTTCCAATTCAACAAGAGGTATAGGGATTTTAATTTTGTTTATTTCATTTTCTAGACTAAAATTTCCCATGGCCTTGTCGCTCTCTATGTTTGGGGCCTCCATTCCTTTCTTTTTAGTTTTTCTATGTGGAGCCACTTTGGTTTCATTCACAGGGACCTGTGTTTTCACAGCGGGTGCTCCTACTAGCTTTGGCTTGACAGGTTGTATGTCAGCGGTGTGTTTTTTTGCAGTTTGTTTCTTAGCAGCCTTTGGAGCCGCTTCATCAGTTTCACCCCTAGGCAGGATATTTTTCATTGGAGTGGTTGGAAGACTCTTGTTTCTAGGTCTTAAATTGTATTTCTGGTGTAGTTCGGCTATTATATCATTTGCGATACCCTGATAGGTCAAATCTTTAGAAGTATTGTTTCCAACATCGTCTTCCGATCTAATTTATTTATTTAAGGATTTCTCATAATATTGTCTTGATAAATAGGGTGATTTACTATCGTCACCAAGATTATTTATATCCTCATCTAACTCTTCAAAATCTTCTAGGTCTTCCTCTCCAATGAAGTTTTCTCTATTGAAGGGGGTTGGGATTTTTTTATCCTCATTCTTAATTGTTTTTTGTGGGGCCTGAGGATTAGGATTCCTTCTGAAATCCTTCCTAGGATAATGATCCCTTTTTTATTTATCGAGTTCCATTTTTTATATCTTATTTGACATCTCTCTAATTACCTTATCCATCTCGTCTATTTTATCTCCCGAGGATTTCCCCGATCCTGAGGATCCACCTTGTTCTTTGAATTTCCTATTTTCTTTGTTCTCGGTTTCTACTTTGGCTTTTAGTTTTCCTGATTCCATCATGTTCGATTCAATATCTAGGGCATCATCTTGTATCTTGGTGAGATCTACTGATCTCCTTTCTCTCAATAGTAGAGCGAAATCGGGGTCAAAGGCTCCAGTGAAAGTTACTTTCACTACGGTTTGAGAAGGTTTGACCTCAACCAGGATTTTATTATACAACTTGTTAAACCTTTGAGTGAACTCAAGAACTGATTCTGATTTTGTTTTTCTAAGGGATCCAAATTCTGTTAGTTAATAGAGGTGGTCTCTCCTTTCTCCCCATTGTCTGATAAAAGAGTTTTCAAGTTATTCGTCAGATCTTAGAGATCTTGTTGCCAAGGCTCAGAACCAATTCCTCACCTGTCCTTCGAAAGTATGAACGAGGAGTCTAGAGTAGACATCTTCGTGTTCGATTCCAAGGATGTCGGCAAATTCGTCAAAGAAATTTATATGTTCTTGTGTGGTTAAATCTCCTTACCCTGTGAATTTGGGAAGGCTTTTCATATAATTTTTGGGAAGGTCATGCAGGGGAACCGAGAGGACAAGGGGGGCATATCTGGTAGCCACCTTAGCAAAGATTCCAGGAAGTGGTACTTGGCCACCACCACCTCCCCCTGGAGCACCACCTCCAGCTCCCGTGCCTCCGTGTGTAGCCATTGATGGATTTGAGACTGAAACTTGGAGTATATGAGGAGAAGACTCACAAAAGTTGGGTAGATTTTGAGTTGTGTTTGAAAGTGTCAATAAGGTTGTGGGGAACTGGTTATCAAGGCGCAGGGAGCTAGAGAAAGAAGGCTCAAGGAGAAAAGAAGTTGTTTCTCCAAACTCATAAGATGAATATATCAGAGAATCAATGAGGATTGAATCGAGATATATAGGGCACTTGTCATAGTACTGGGTAGTAGGGGTATGTACTTCAAGAAAAGAGAACGTTTTGTTTGAAAGGGGGAGCGAGACGGGTCTCTCAAGTGTTCCCTTAACGTTCGACTGCGTAGAATCAGGTTGATAAATAGTATGTAGGGGCGAAATGATTTGTCTAAGGGATCTTTGAGATTTTAAAATATTTTCTGGATCAGAGACTAGCGAGGTTTGCTTGTTGTCTGGGTTCTTTCTAGTGGTCTTCCGGCTAAAAGTCAATTTACTTATCATGGAGTCACCAAGTGAAAGATGCAAGTAGCCTTAGAAGGTTTTTTTTTATCTTTTTTCACTATCAAAGAAAGAAAATGTTAATGTCATTTTTCCCAGGGAAGAGATTTGTTTCCTTGTTCTCCAGCAACGGCACCAAAAAGATGCTGTTACTGAGTTTATAATTTAAGGCTCTAAAGTATACCATCAAGGCATCCGAAAAGATAGAGGGTTAAGGGGTAAAAAGTCGATTGTAAAATATAAATCAGAGTTGGTTCCTCAATTGTATCTATCTAGCTTCCCATTGTTCTTGGATGCTGATGTCTCTCTCAATAACTTCCCACGAGCGTTCTAGTTCGACCCAAGTATTTGTTGTTTGCATAATGGTATTGAATAAGTTCAGGGAAATACTAGTTTGATCTAAAAGGTCAGTTTCTACATTCGATTGTCTTAAGGCGAGCACAGTCATGAGGAATAAAGGTTGGAAAAAGGTCTAAAATTTCCTTCAATAAAGTGTGTTGCTTTATGATTTTGATGATAAGAGAAAACTTTCGAATATAGATTAATATTCAACAGATTAGAGGTCGTTTCCTATTCCTGAGTTATATTTTAAGGACATGATAGTGATGAGTAAAAAACACAAAATCATTTAACAAAATGAGGCAATAATCATGGAAGAATCTCACCTTGCAACAAGTAAGGACGAAAGACAAGAAGACTCTGATGAAACCCAAAACATTGTAACCTAAATAATCCACAGGTCTTGAAACTGCTAATAGAAAGTACAGAGGAAAAACTATAAATAATTAGACAACCCAATGACTTTAAACCAGTAATAAAAATTATGCTATATTACAGTTAAAATTTCATCAAAGGTACACATAAGAAAATGTCGTGAACAAAAACAAAGGGAACACATAGCTCAGGATTGACAAGATCTAGAATTTCCGCTTTTGCATTCTTATTAATCACTGTAAAAAGTTTGTCTCATACAATGGCCACCAAAAAAAGCCTTTTCTTGATCTTCAAAATTTACATTTATACAAAATTTCCAATCCTTTGCAGTTGGAGAATCTCTGATTTCTAGGAACTAACTATTTGTCATAAATAAACCAAAAATTGTTTTACATGATTTTCTTTATTTTTCTTTTTATTTTTATGGTTGCATTTTTAAAAATGATATTTCATTGATATGTTGAAGGCTCTCCTTCTTTTTCTCTGACACATTCGATGCATTTGTTGAGGAAAGGTGCAAATGTTTTGGGAGGCTCTGGAAGCTCCTTTGCTTTGAATAGATAAACCTTTCTCTGTATTTTTGGGAGATGGTCTTCAACTATTTTATTTGCAAACTTTATTGACTGCAATTTTAGATTGGGTTGAATCAGCAGCATGTTGATTAAGGTGACATCTATTTCCTTTAGATGTGAGATCTCCATCTGAATCTCACTTAGATCCTCTTTGAACTTTAGTTGATGTCTCGCAATATTTATCTGCCCAAGAAGCCCCGTGCAATTGTCATTTCTGATGTTTAATGAACTTTTGTCTAAGAGATCAAAAAATTCTTCACAGTCGTCTCTGACATCTTGGACTATTATTTTGTTTTCCATTATGTTGGATTCCCATACTTTGAGCATGATGTCACCTCTAATTTTCTCTGTGGCTGATAATTTTATAGCTTTGGATGTCTCTTCCTTTGTCGAATATATGATGGCCCTTTTAAGACCAACCCTTGTTGCTTTACCTTGTTTTTCCTTAAGTATGAGGCTATCAAAAGAATCATTTGCTTCATGGAAGTAATTTTGGATGATCTCTATCTTGGAAATCAACTTTTGTTTTTCAACTTCTAGCTCTGTATGCACTTCCAATGACTGGGTCTGGAAAACTTTCAGATCTATGACTAGACCTTCCATTGTCTTTAATTTTGTTTGTAATTGATTTATGGTTTCTTCTTGCATTTGACTTGTTTGCACCTTCTCTTCCATCTCGCTGAGGCTTGTTTTCAGGGATTGAATCTCTTGCTTGTCCCCGGCTCTGGCTTGGTCCAGACATTTATTTATACCTTCTTCAATTCTTTTTCCATTCTCCTTTAATTGGCTTTGTAGTTTAGCGATCATGAGGTTTCTCTGTTTCAGACGTGCTTTCATATTTTCAACAGTGAACTGGTTGGCTGTGGCCAATGCTCCCATAGAACCGTCTACTACGGTAGAGAAATCTTCTTCTTCCAAATTTTGCCCATCTACTATGATTTTGTGCTTCTTTACCATGGCATTTTCCCTTTGATGCATTTCCTGCTTCAACACCGCCTTTTTCTTCTTACTGAAAAAATAATCAGATATAGGAATCTCTTCTCTAGAGATGGGCTCAAGGTCACTAGCATGTAGGGTCCCCAGCTGGGGAAAACTGAAAGTGGATTGTAATCAAGTCAAAGACGCAATGGGAGGACCTAGTGTTATAGATCTTACCTCCTCTATTGTTTTGGGGTTATCACCATGAATTGTAGATGATAAAGGGGAATTTGGTTTATTAGACACTGGGGGTGTCTAAAACCTTTTTTCCATTCCTGAGCTCTCCGCCCTTTGACTTTCTGCTCTCTGTGGGGACTTTTCAGTCTCTTCTAGAAATCTCCCTATATTATCTTTGTCCTGCCCTCCTGATCCAAGACCTGGGAATAGGCTTCCTTGTTCTGGAAGTTGATTTGATGTTTCTCCTAGTAATACCCCGAGCAAACAACTTCTTTGATGTTTCTGGAAGTTCAAGAAATTGTTTTTCAAGTCAAGCGACAAATACTGATACCTCGCCAACACTTCATCATAACTTATAAATCCTTTGAAAATGTCGTCATAAGGGGACTGTTCATGTTCGTATGCTTTCAGATTATAGTTGACTTGGTATCAACCCACAATTTTGTAGGGATCATATTTCCTGTGATCGAGGTTTAGCAACCTTACCTCTCCTAATGCGGCTGCCTCAACCTTGGAATGTCCTAGATTGAGTAGTGAATATTTCCCGACCTGCACAAGGAAAATAGGCCAGAATCTCTTTTGGGTTATTTTTATTTCATTCCCGATGCCACCTATTACTATTTGATGAGCCACCTCCCTGCATACCATTCTATCAGGGAGGAATTTAGGTAATGCATGGGGAGGGATTGAAAATCCGTAAACCCTGATGTAGGAAACGTTTTCTTCTATAAACCAATAAGCAACAGCCTGTAGACTTTCCATGACTGACTCAGAAATACGGGGAGGCTCACAGCCATATAGCATATGGTGCACTAGAATCATCACGAAGTGGCAAATTTTGTAGAAGGAACCCTTAGCATTTTCCTCCCACAACTTTGAATGATATTCATGGATGGGTTTATTGGAGGTTGGGTTCCAACTCCAATTCATCAGAGGGAAAGGGGTCATGAAGCATATGGCGTCCATGATGTAGGTGGACATATAGAAGGACACTGGTTGGCCCTTGGCTCTTACGGATTGATACTCTATTACCTCCTTAGATAAATAGGATTTTGTCCCAGTTGAAACTAAAACCTTCAACTGCTTCATGAAGAATAGGCACCCATTCCATAGGAAAATGTGTGGGGCTTTTCTTTCCAAAAAGTCTGCAAAGCATCATGGCTACATAGACCATGTATTCATTTAGTGAGGCTATGGTATATTTCCCATGAGTATCAGTCCTGAACTTTGATGGCACTCCCCACCAGCCTCTAATTATATCAAGGTATGTCTGATCTGACTCTATGCATTCCTTTCTTTGAATCCGGTTATGAATTCAGTATTATAAATATACTTAGGATTAGGAGGGAGCATGTACATTACTTGTATATGTTCCAGCCGAAAAGAACTGATGACGACCCCACGGCTATCCAGAATGCTTCTTGTCTTTGCATCTACTCTCTCTAGGGCCCAATATATCATATCATTATATGGCATGAGCCGTGGGTGTGCTTCTATCTTGTGAAGTTCAGACTCCACTATGTCTCAGAGTTTGTTCTCAAGATCATGCGGGAAGTTCTTAATTTCGTAATCCATATTCTCGAAGATTTTCCTTCAAGATTTTATAGAATCAATAACATGAGGTGTGGTATCAGTTACGACATCTCCTTCCATACTTGTGCTTTCAGTAGTTCCCTCAACTTTCTTAGGTACCCTCTTAGGTGCCATAGCATTCACACTAGATTGAAAACCTGTTTGCAGACGAGAAACTTTGTAAGCCTGGATGAATACAACTCAGTCATGATTGTACAAGATAAAAATAGAACTCAAAATGCAGAGCTTGTAATTCTTTTAACTCGTCTTTAGATGGACGTACTGAGATAGGCAGTAAGACTTTAATTCTTTAAATGAAAAAGATAAGCTCAAATATACGCATTTACACTTAAAAATCTTAATTTGCCCTATTATGGATATTATCAAATATCGGCGATTTCGACTTGGAGTTTCGAAATGACTCCTTCTTAAAATGCCGAATCTCGAAGCTCGAAAAAGTTTAGTGATTACTAATCATGTTTAAAATACTTAATCCATGACTTAGACTTTGTTTTGGATTTTGTGACTTCGCATTTCGTAGTTTCGGGGATCAGGTACCCACAGGATATGTCATATGCAAACTTCAAACGAGAAAAGTGAAACGTTTAAATCGAACGTTAATCATTTATATTAAAACCTTAATTAATCATGGTTAGTTGTGTTTAATACTTTCGGGAATCGGGAATCGGGAGTTTGAAGACCTATATTTCAAGAGCACTTGTTATTGGGAACCACAAAACCCCGAAAGGCTTCAGATTTACTGATCATGGTTAAGGTTTTAATTAATCACACTTAAAAGGTACTTTGAAAATAAGCACAATGGGACTTTTAAACATTCTCTTACCCCTTTTTTATATACTTCTTTTTATTTTTCAAATAAAAACCCTTTCAGAAGTTCGGCGCCAGGAATTTGAAGTTGTGAACTTCAGAGTGACTGTTTCTCAAAACGTCGAATTCGGAATCGCGAGAGGTTTCGTTTTGTCTCCCTTTTTTTGTTTTAAAATTTAGGGCGGCTCCATACTGGGAAAACACGAAGTCCTTGATTGTGTTAAAAAAATTTATACCTTGTTTCAACAGTCGTAGACTCAGTCTACCCCCATACATGTGCATTTACTTAGTAGTGACTGTGGATATTCTCAAACTCTATGAGCCTTCCATGTTGGATCAGGAGGAGGAGGAGGTCCTACCTTACATAGAGGACTTAGCAGTAGATGCTCAGGAAGAGTTAGAAAAGGACACATTTTTGCAAAATAAGTCTATACCTACAAGACTGGGGCAACATGAACTTTGGCAGATTGGGTTGAAAGGACAACTTTCAAGGAAAGAAAAGTGGTACACCAGGGAGAAGGTAGAGGAAAAATTTCCTCACCTCATTCAATAAATATTTTGGGGACCAAAATCCTCCCTAAATGGTGAGGTATGATCTGGATTGGATCATTACATTATTTGTCATCTATATAGATGCTTTTAGAGTGGCAAAATTGGAGGAATAAGATTGCAAGTCCATTTTAGTGGCAGGTCCCAGTTTGGAAAATTAGGGTGCAGAACATTCCGGGGCCATTTTGAGGCATCAAATATCATTTTTGGGTTAAAAATTTCCGAGCATAGCTCGGACCCCATGACGCTATTCTACACATCGATACCTTTCAAACGGTGAAAAAATCATGTAAATCAGAGCTCGTATGCAAAAGTTATGCCTCTTGTAAGTTGACCTATTGTGTTCACCACCATGGTACAAGAGGATGTCATGTTAAGCCCCATACTCATGCATATGGGGCTAGCCACGGGAGGGATTTCAAGAATATTCTAGAAGGTTCAAAACCCTACCACAATTTAGGGTTGCGAAAGTCAAAAAACCTATCCCTAGATGGCTATTAGGCTATGTTAAATATCGAGCCATTGTTGGCCCTTGACCAAGCTTTGGGAGATTCTTGGTCATGTTGAACTATTTTGGACTTTGCCATCCTGTCAAAGGAGGAGCACATGACGAAGCAGAGATCACAGGATCTTGACCCCTTTTTGGGTCCTTTTTGGGTTTTTGGGATTATGTAACAGGATTGGGATGTCGGCCCATGGGTTTACCCATGTTTAGGCCTATTTTGTAATATATAAATAGATGCTTAGGCTAAGATAGAAGTGGTAGTGCATATATGTGATGTGAATGTTTTCTAAGTGCAAGTAGAGTCTGTAAGTGCTTTGTGCATGACTATAAGAGACTTACAGAGCTAAGTGAAAGTGGTTGTAACAGACAATGGAAATCTTTGTGTTGTAATGCAAGGAAGAAGGATCTAGCGAGCTGTGCAGATCTTCTATCCTATGTGGATAAGGGTTCAGAGGTTCTTTGCATGTAACCTATTGACTGAAGACAATAAAGAAGAAGAGTTGGTGGATGTAGCCCCAGGGTGGGGGTGAACCACATAAACACTGTGTTGTTCCGCTTTGTACTTGTCTTGAAGTGTTTATAAATTATCTTGCTAAGTGCTTTGATATAGATAGATATATCTTCTTATGCTTTGTGCTATGAATGTTAGATCTGACTTCTATGAATGTGCTTAGTGCTTGCTTCTGCTAGATCTGATCCATATGTTTGTGTTAAGTTCTTAATTACATTAGATCAATGTGAAAGCTATGAAGCTTTGTTTTATCGGCGAAGTAGATATTGATTGTCTTAACATTATGTAAATTCCCAGAGGTTGTCAGAGTAGAAGAAATTTAACAAAGGTAACTTTATCCAACCACTTTGAAACTGGAATCTAGCCCTACCAACTTCAGAGAGGGATCTCTCTGTATGATTTAGATATGTTTTAACTTTGAGATGTTAGGCTAGTTAAATAAAATAAGATTGAATGGTTTTTTTTTTGTTTTTGTTAAGTTGGTTGAAAAGGTTGTTAGACCTCCATTGGGCTATGGGATATGTATTATAAAGATAGAGATCTAAACAGAAATTAAAAGATTCTTTTCACAGGGAAAGATAATGCATTCATTGGATTCTTTAGCAGTAAAGTGATGGATAGCAGAAAAGATGAGAATATCTATTAAAGTAAAGAAGCATTTAAGAATTTCTTCACTGTAATATCAGAAAGATAAACATTAAGATCTCTCAAAGTCGGAAACAGGGTATACAGAGATAAATCCTGCAACATGCGCCACTTTTAAAAGATTAGATTAGAAAACAATATGACAACTGAGCGAGAGAAACATTTAACACAGAAAAGTAAACATCACCAATGAATAACATGTGAGAATCCTGTGAAACATCCCTTTGTATTACTGGAAGATCTCCTGATAAACAATTACAGTCTTTATGGCTTACAGGGCGTAGAGATCAACCCTCGGTACTTCAAAGTTTGAAGTATTTATAATCAAAAATTACATACGATCCTATCATTAAAGATCAGGATGTGGCAGTTCTAAATTTAGTTAACTAACTCAACAAGATACAAAAATTCAGGAACTATTTGATGATGTGTTGAAATCTTCATGTTGATTTCTGGGGTAAACCATTGGTGAGTCCTCTGCATGACTTCGTCTAATTGGATTGTTGACTGGGCTTGGACACCTCAGCTCTTACTCAATCAGATTACATAGATCTTCCCATCGAAGGTGACTAGGAATGGTGACTTTGAGTAGTCTTCGGTATATTTCATCCATCTCTGTATACTTGGCAAAAGTTGGCTTGACGATGAAAATATACTGGATCTCATGATGTATGTTGATGTCTGACTGCAAAACTTCTAAGAACGCCTTGCCTGTTATACTGTCCTATATTCCAGAGAACTTCAAGCGGTCTTTGGCCACTGTGGCTAGCTTCTTTTTATAGTCAGACAGTTTCATTAAATTTTCATTTATGACCTTTAAGCCAGGGAGGCCTTTCTTCTGCAGAGCTTCAATTTTGCTGAAAAATCTTTGCAGTCCTGTGTCCATAATATGGACCTTTTCCTCCAGCTGTAGCATTAGTCCTCTTTTGGTCAGAACCCTCTTGACCTCGAGGATGGTTTCCGTATTATCTTCAATCTTCAACTCCTCTAACTCTTCTCTGGTTTTTGAATTCAAAAATTTAATGATCTCAGTGGCTTATGTGGGCATCTCTCCTAATTCTCCCCTTATTCTCTCAATAGCCTGCTTGCTTCTTTGCACCAGTTTGTTTTTCTCAAACATGATTTATACCATAGGCCATATTTCATTTTTAGATTTGGAGATATCCAACCAGACACTTTCCTTGGCCTCAACGAGTGTTTTTCCCGCCACTGTTTTCTTTTGGAGCTGTTGCAATTCATGTTTGAGCTTGTCTGATGTTTTTTTCTCCATGGAGTAACTAGTTTGGTAAGAAGACTTGAGTTCCTAAATGTTCTCAACCTCCTTTTTAAGACTTCCAATCTCTGTCTCTTGCAAGTTCATCTCCTCCATGGATTTTTCTAGTTCTACTATCTTCTCCAGAGCTGTTAGTGGAGTTGCTGAGGGGATTTATGTTGTAGATGTTGTGCTTACTTCTGTGAGTGGAATTGCGCTCAATGGAATGAATTCCATAGGCTTTGATTGTTCCATCTCTTTCAACTATGCATTCTGCTCCATGATCAACTTGAGCATCTCATCCTTTTCCCCTTCTGTCTCAGCTATCTCCTTTGCCTGTACATCTTCCGTTGGTGGCAGTTTCAATTGTTTCCTTAGAGATGCTATATCAACGTTTTTCTTTTTTAACATCTCCTCAACTGCTTTCACATTCAAGGGGTCATACCTAATTTTGAGGACCAATTCTTCCATCGTCTTAATTCTATTATCCTTTGCAAAGGATGATATATTTTCTAATTTTAGTTGTGTCTGAACATTACTCAAAGATACCTGTAATTTAGCAGTCGTAGTAGAAGCATTTTCCAACATGGAGAAAACCATTTCTCCAGTTTGCCTGTGCAGATCCATCTGATCAGCAAGATTCACATCTCTAGTATGAAACTCGAATGTTTATCTTTTGTAATCAGTGATTTCTTTTGGTTCCAGCACCTGTGCCTGCAGAAAAGCCATGTGCATTCTACCCTTCTCTGTATCGAATGCAGACAACAGTCTGTGTTATTCCACTGATGTATGTTTCCAAAACTGAGCATAAGTACTATTGGTCAACCTCTGATTTTTCTTTTTGATCAGGTCATACTTCTCAAAAACACTCAACTTTGGTCCTACTTTACTTGGTTGGTCAACTAGTGGAGTATCCGTAGGCTTCTTGGATGAAACTATAGACATGAATTGTTTGTTGCTTATGCTAAGAAGTGACCGATCATCTTTCATAGTTGTAGTGGATTGGATTTCCTTTTCACCGGCCATGTCAGATGTATGACTGGCTTTTGGCCTTTTGGTGTGTAAATGGAAATCTTCAACTGAGACTTCGGTGACAGAAGGTGAAGTATCCTTCCTGGATATTTTCTCTTTGGGAACCTATGGTATAGTTGTCTGTGAGATGGTGACTGAAGGGTCCTACTGTTCTATATCTACCAGAGTGTTCAGATCCCATTCTGTTTGATTTGCGAACTTCTCTATCTCAGGCTTGGGTGTATGAACATATGGAATATTTTTATTTTTAACCCTCATCTCAGAAATTATCCCACATGGATCATAGTGCCATATTAAACTAACATGAAACTTCATTTCTTTCAACAGTCTATCTGCTTCCTCCATGGTGCCTTGGCTATTGCAGATGAAAGACCCTCTTTGCCCTGTAGTTCTAAGTTGTTGTTTCTTTTTCAGAGACACAAAATGTATGTCATCGGAGTTAATCATTTTCCTTATGTACTCTAGGGAAAATATCCTCATGGGCAGATACTTGGGCAGTTTGTAAGGAGCTAAATCGCATCCATATACTCTGATCTTTGTGTGGTTTTGGTAAAGATACCAGTCTTCAGTTTTTGCTAGGTATGAGAGGTGTAAGATCCTCTGAATCTCCTCATTTATTCTTGGTTCAGGTATGCCACTGAGCATGCTTACCACTAGGTTATAAAACTTCTCGATAAACTGTTTGAAATTGAACTCTGCAGAATTTTGTCTGAGTAGCGGAGTCCAAGCTGGTACCGCCTGCGGCCTCCCATCTTTGTCCATTTTCTACATTGAAAAGGAGAACCTGTCCGCTTGAAAGAAAGTGAACATGTAATCCAGTATTGAGGAATACCAGAAAATGCCCTCTGTGGTGAAATTTGAAAACTGCTCATGAATACTGTCCACCAGGAAAGAGTTGTAGTCGAACTGAGTGGTAGGTTTTTCTTCTATGGAGAAAATGGATAGAAAACCCAATATGGGTTCATACACCCATTGGTCTAAAAAATAACAGAGAAGAGCACAGAGTGATGAAATGACTTGGTTTCCCTTCTCTGAGAATAGGGAGGAAGGATACGAGGGATTTGTCTTGGGGAGATGAGAAGCCTGTGGGAGGAAAAGCTCAAAAATCTGGGCTCTCTGAGGGAAAGATAGTTTCTGGTACAACTTTGTTATGACTTCAATATTAAAAGGGGAGGTAGATTCAATTCTGGGTATCTGCATCATCTGATCAATGGCCTCTGGTGTGATGAAGAACAAAGTTTCTCCTGATGAAGATACTATGGCTCTCTGGTCGGGGAGGTAATGAGCCTGGCATTTGAGGGAAAATTCAGGGAAATGGTGAACCTAGGGGAAAAGATATAGAGGAAGGTTGGACTCCCAGAGCCCAATTTCATCGCTCTGATCTAAGAAAGTCTCTTTGAGCCATGAATGCAAATCCGTGAAGTCAAATTCACACCTGGTGTCTGCGATTAAATGATATTTGTCGGCTAAATGGATCCTGTCAAGATCAACAGGAGGCAGGAGGAAAGGATTTTCCTCGACTTCTGCTTTCTTGGATTTTGGTGCCATCACTGTGAAAATATCTGCAATTCAAAAAAAATGTTAGTGGGGATGACTATGGTTTTGGACGGCTGACTGGAATGGAGGTAATACAGGGATAAAATATCTAGTGCGAGGACAAAGTAACCAATGGGAGAATGAAGGAAAAGAGTAGTTTTGAGCAAATGAATACCCATTGGGTGCGGGGGACAGATCAACAAGCTAACGGATAAGTTAGCCTGTAATAAATGGCCAATGGGTCCTTTGGAGCATGAGATGGTAGGTAACAATGAATGATGAATACGACCGGACGACATGGCGGGTGTTGATTGGTAAGTGACCATGGTGAAGGGACTTGTAACGGGTGAACAGGGGGAGTGGGCTGACAGAGTGATGAGACGTGACCCTTAGGGGAAAATAGTGGAGAATGATTTCATTGGGAGACAGGGGCATGTCAAAAAATGGTAAGTGGTAAGTGGTAGGAGTCTGG
>SNQJ01S0051134.1:128515-140796 GCA_010110895.2 Picea sitchensis
CAAGGGGGTCCGAAAAATACCATCAGTCATCCATCGACATGCTTGCCGCTAGACCATAGATCTGCACGCAATGTTTAACCATCATTCTGGACCCCCCACCACCACCGTTAAAAGAAGAACGGTCGAGAGGGGTTCGGAATTCAATCTCCACCGTGGATCTAGGCATCGATGTCTTAACCATTCAGATGCGTTCCTTTGTTATACATGATTCCGGACCCCCCCCCACCGACTGTTAAAGGTAAAATGGTCGGGGGGGGGTCCGAAAAAACTTGTCAACCATAGATCTGAGCGCCAGCACCTCTGCCTTTCATCTGTGCATTGTATTTAATCTATGAGAACAAACTCATATTTTCTCTGAAAACTTAGGATAAGTGCTTCATGTGGGTTTGCCCGGGCTTTTCCTATTTTTATCACCATGAAGGGTTAGACATCCAACTTTTAAACATCAAATATATGATTCAACATCGATCATCATACCTTGTTTTATTGAGATAAGGTAAACTAACCTATGCTTTAACCTACTTACCTATGACATTTAGCCCAGTTTAAACTATTGGACTAAGAAATTACTCTATCCTAAGGTTATTTGACCAAGATTAGACAGTTTGGCCAAATTTATTCACTAGCTAACCTAATTAGCTTGGCTAAGATTAAACAGTTTAGCCAAGCTTATTCACTAATCCTATCAACATCAATTTAAAAGAACTTGGCCATGTTTAAACTATATGAACCAAGTCATCATTATTGCATGGGGCTCTATTCAATTTCTTTTATGCCCTCTTTTATTCTTTTTCTTTCTTTTTCTTTTTTTTTTCTCAAATTATTTGCAGAATGAAAAATTATTTGGCAACCAAAACAATAAAAGGATAAAATTTTCAGTCACCAGTTGATCCTATAAATTATAGGGTTACAAAAGCGACTCCACCTGGGGATGGTACTCTCCTTATGAAGTGCCAAGAATCCTATTTCCTAATATTCTGAAAACTTAGTGCCTTCTTTGCGGGTTTCAACCATCCGATCAAAGTTATTCCCCTAAAAACTTGTAAGCAAAATGAAATGATTTGTACAATGGAAAGGTGTGACTGAAAGTACCTACTGAGGAGGGGAATAGTGCTTCAGCATTCTGCCATTCATAGGTCCTCCTGGCATATTGGTCTCGTCATTGTTGTTGAGCATAAAAGCATTATTTCCTCTGAATGCTTGAATCATGTAAGGTCCCTTCCATAGACTGTCAAATTTTCCATGCTTCCCCTTATCTTCATTTCGAGCATCCCACCTTAGAACCGGATCACCTAGCTCAAAGTCATCTTCTTTAGTTCTTTTATCAAAAATCCTTTTAACGCTCTCCTGGACAACCTGAGTTTTGTTGTATACTTCTTCTCTAGACTATTGCTAGTGGATCATCTACTTTATCCTTCTTTGGGAGTCATTCGGCTCATCTTGCATCTCTTGCAGCAGTTTCATGACGGGAACCCCTAAGGAGGTAGGAAAAATCACTTCAGTGCCATAGACCAATTGATATGGAGACATACCAATTGACCTCTTAGTGTTCAGTCTATCGACCCACAGTGCGAAAACCAACTTTTTATGCCATGAATTTTTGTTTTCTTGCAACGTCTTCTTAATAATGTTCACCAGGGTTTTATTTGATGACTCAGCTAGCCCATTTCCTTGAGGGTAATAAGCTGTGGAGTGTCCCAAACTGATATGATACTGGTTGAAAAAATCTATGAGATTCTTAGATCGGAAAGCAGCTGCATTGTCCCTTATGATTTTTCTTAGACACCCAAAATGAGAGAAGATATTATTTTCTAGAAATTTAATAATGAAAGAATCAGTAGCTTGCCTGCTTGGTACAACTTCAATCCATTTTGTGAAATAGTCTATAGCAGTAAGAATCCACCTATGTTGGTCCGAAGAAGGAGGATGTATTTCTCTGTTAAAGTCTAATCCCCATTGCTGGAAAGGAGCTTCAACAGATATTGGTTTCAAGGGCAAAGGAAGGAGCTTCTTTTTTCCCTCGAACACCTGACATTTATGGCACAAAGTCACCTTCTGATGCACATCAGCGAATAGTGTAGGCCAATAGAAGCCAGCTCTGAGGATTTTATTAGCTGTGGTCTTCCATCTCAAGTGACCACCACAGTATCCTACATGAAAATATTGCAATACTTTGTCAGCTTCATCCTATAACAGACAATTCAACAAAATACCTCCAGGATCCTTCCAATAAAGATTGCCTTCTAGAATGCAAAATTTTAATGCTTTCAATTTCAAAAACCTAGCTTTAGTTTTGGTCAGACCAAGGGGAGCTTGTAAGTTATGTAAAACAAATATCAGGTCTGCGTGCCATGGAGAGTTCAGAAACACCTCTTTCACGCTTGGAGTTGCCTGCTCTCCCTGTTCATCTATTGCATCTAAGAAATTAATATGAAAAGCATGGAAATTAGACTCAGCCATTAACTTTGCTAGACCTTGACCTTTAATCAGTTTAGTAGGCTTAATCTCTATGTCATACTCCAAAATAATAGCGATCCATTTTCCTCTTCTGCCATATGGATTGTCCTGGGTTAAAATGTCCTTTACTACAGCGTTCGAAACATATGCAATGGTGTGGGAATGGAGAATATATACTCTAAAATCCTTTATGGCTTTTACCAGGGAAAAAGCTTGTTTCTCCATTATTTTATAATTCAAAGCAGCATCTCTTAAATATTTACTGAAAAAGGCTATGGGTTGTTCATACCCTTTGTTGTTTTTCTGAAGTAATACTGATGCAATGGTATGTTCAGAAGCGAAAGAGAAAAGGTAAAAATCTTTGGTGAAGTCAGGACTGATCAAAACTAGAGCCTGTGTGAGTGCATGTTTAACTTGTTCAAAAGACTGCTTGGATTTAGTGTCCCATTTTATTTTTGTGTCCTTTTTTAACATGTTGGTGATGTTCCTGATAAGCTCAGCCAGGTTAGGTATGAATCTTCTTAGGAAGTTTATTTTGCCAATGAAAGATTGTAACTCTTTGATATTCCTTGGGTGTTCCAATTTCTGAATGGCTTCTATTCTGTTGGGATCTATCTGAATTCTGTCCTTAGATATTATGTGCCCCAACAGTTTACCTTCCTCTAATCCGAAAAGGATTTTCTTAGGATTTAGAGAAATCCCAAATTTCCTGCATTTCTCAAACACTCATCTGAGATGTCGTAAGTGCTCTTCATCGGACTGGGAATAAACAGTTACGTCGTCCAGATAAATGACAATAAATTTGCCAATTTCTTCCACAAAAGCGATGTCCATCACTCTTTGGAAAGTGGACCCAATGTTCATCAACCCGAAAGGCATTTTCACATACATGAAGGTACCCCAAGGTGTTGTGAAAGTTGTTTTCTCTTGATCATCTGGGTGAACGAGAACCTGGTTATAGCCTGAGAAACCATCCAGTAAGGAGATTCGGATGGATCCAACTACCTTCTATAATATATGGTCCATTTTTGGCAGTGGGTAGTTGTCCTTTAGGGAAACCTTGTTCAGGTTTCGGAAATCAATGCAAAGCCTGATTTCCCCAATTTTCTTTTGAGTTGGGACCAGATTTGAAACCCATTTGGAAAATCGTAAGGGAACTATGATTTTAGCATCGTACATTTTTTTTATTTCTTTTTCTATTAGGGGAAGTAACTTGGGATTGATTCTCCTAAGTTTCTGTCTGAAATTTTTTTTATCTTCTTTTATCGGGATCCTATGTTTTATGATGCTTGTGTCATAAGATTTTAAGTCTTCATAACCCCAAGCAAACACGTCCACATATTCCTTGAAAAGTTCAATGTATTTGAGTTTCTGCTCAGGGGGTAAAGATTTGGAAAGTCTTACCATCTTGGGTTTCTCTTCTGTCCCCATGTTACAGTCTTCAACCTCTTTACCACTGGCTTCAATTTTAGGTTTTTTAGCTACATCATTAAAATCAAATAAGTCTTCTAGTGGAACTAAACCCCTAGGTAAAACATTACTCTTTAAATGAAAAACATCAGAATCTATCTCATCTTCACCTGATTCTTCTGAATCTATTTTATTTACAATATTATTTCCAAAAACAGATTTATTTACGTTTTCATCATCGTTTTCTAAGTCTATGTTTGTACACTCAAAATCATTTTTGCATTGTAGAAAATCTTCAATTTGGTCATCGTTCCCAAATACCTGCCAGTATTTGTTGTTGTCTGGTACATTCGGTCTGCACTTCACCTCCACCGTGTAAGGGCGAGTGGAACAAAAAGGTATCTTGCATGTAGTTGCTGACGTAGCTAAAACAACTGCTAAAATGTTCTGTCCCCTGGGCATCACCTGCAAATCAATTTCTGTGAAACATTGAAGGGCATCCAAAACAGAATTCCTATTAGCTCTAAGCCTGGGTTGTTTTGTTTCATGCTCACCTTTAATTTGTTTGATAATTAATTCAGAATCACTTCCTACCATGATTTGTTTGGCACCAACCTTCTTTAGTAGTTTTAGACCGAGCATCAAAGCTTCGTACTCGACTATGTTGTTAGTGCATTGAAAATTCATTTTGTAAGAATGGTTCTCTGAATACCTGGATTTTTTATTATGCAACTAGACTCCTGCTCCAGCTCCCTCTTTACTTACAGCTCCATCGAAGTCCATGCTCTAGAAATCTGTTGGAAATTCTTCACTTAATACGATTTTCTGTCCCTTTTGCCTCAGTGATTTCTTGGCCTTCGTTCGGGTCAAATGTATCTTCTTCCAGCTGAGCGATTTTTTCTTCCATATCGTCGTCGTTATACAGGATGAAGGAATCTAGATCAGAGTGTGCAGAGTACAGAGGATATTTATGTGGCTTTTCTTGGCTGCTGACCATATATTTCATCAGCGTTTCTCTGTACAGTCTTCTCTGTTGTTTGAATACTGGGATGGTGGCATATGACATATCCAACTGTAACATGCCCTTCAAATTGGCCCCCCAAGACGTGGACAACAACATGCCATATTTCGGGGGAATGTCCGTGACCACAACATCCATAACCATGCTTTTTGCTGGAATCTGAACTAGGGTGATGCATAAGTCTTTGATTAACCCGATGCATCTAACTTTGTTGGAGTCGAAAGAGTGCAAATCTTTGTAGGGCCTGGTGACCTCGAGTCCTAGTTTTTCCATCACTACTTTAGGCATCAAGTTGTGGGAAGCACCCGAATCTAACATAGCATTGTACAAAATCAGGTTGTGTATATTAAGGCTAATGTAAAAAGGAGCGACAGCACCAGTGTCAGTCTGACCATTGACTTTAGGGCCAAACAAGAGTTCAGGTTGATCATCAGTAAGATTTACCGTGTCCGAATGATTCGTGGATCTGACAGTTAAGGCCTTCATGCCTATATCAGGCTCAATTCTCAGCGCTTTGATCACTTGCAATCGGTAAGCGTCCTTACTCATTAACTCATAAAGAGGAATATGGATCTTCACTTTGGCTAATTCCCCTTCAAGGCTGAAAGGAATAGGTGCTCTGCTTTGGCTCAACAATTCTGGTCTGTCCACCATAGTTTTCTGGGCAGAAGTACTTGGTTGATTGGTTGATGAAACCTCAGTCTGTGTTGGTATTTGTAAAATGGTAGGGTTTCCTTTTGCTGGAGGTTTATCATTACCTTTCTCAGGGATCTTCTCGGTAGAAGGCTCAGAGGTTTTCTTGGTTTCAATTTTTTTCTTCGTTTCGGTTACCTTTTTTGGGGAATTTTCATCTGTCTTTTTACTTCGCAGATTGTACTGCCTGTGTACCTCCAAAATGGAATTTTCAAATGCCTGTTGATATGTCTCCTCGGCTTCGTCACTTAACTCTGTTTAAGAAAGAAGAAAAAGTTATTTCTCTTCCTGAGTAAGGAAGATGGCTTTGTTGTCGTGAATGCCCATGAGGTTTATATGTGTGTCATATAATTCTTCAATTGTCTCTTCACCTTCATTGGCATAATTTTCCTATAGGGGTGGTTTGATATGTTGATTAGGACCTCTCTGTTCACTTTGATCCCTAGGATCTCTCTGCTTGATTTGAGGAGGGTTTCTTCTAAATTTAGGATTTTGAATTTGTGGAGCCGGTGGGTTTTCTCTAGGAGGATTTCTTTTGGCTATAGTAATTATTTCCATCATCCTTTCCATTTATCTGGCTAAGGAATCCAATTTGGTGTCAGAAGAGGATGTGGAAGGTTCCTCTTTAATCATGACTCTCCTCTCCGTCCTCTGTCGTGCCCTTCTAGCTAACAGGTTGGCCTCCACACTTATTTCACCTTTCTGCATGTCCTCTAGAGTGGTAGAGTTTCTTTCCCTTAATTGATATGACATATCAGCATCGAAACCATCAGGGAATTTTATCAATGCCAAACCTTGTGGAGGTTTAATATCGGCCAAAATTGCATTGTACAGATTGTTGAAGCGGGTGCAGTAGTCTTGTACTGTCTCTCCTTGATTCCTTCTGATGTTTTTCTATTCTGACAAGATCTAGAGAGGATTTTTCTTTACCTCCCATCTATCCATAAAACTTCTTTGAAACGCTACAAGGTCAACCACTGACGCAGCACGTAAACCTTTGTACCATTTCTTAACGTCCCTAGTCAGACTATGCGCAAATAGTTTTATTTGAACGTTAGCTTCATCCACTTCCTACAAGTCAAAATAGTCATTCATTTTATCAACATGTTGTTGTGTGTTCAAGGGCCCAATACCATCAAACTATGGAAGTCTTGTTTGATAGTCCTAGGGCATGGTGTGTAAAGGTGCATCCAACACTAAGGGAGAATATCTGGCCACCATGATAGGTGGAGGAGGCGGGACAACAACTTGGACGATAGGTGGGGCAGTGACAGAAGATGAGGAGGATGAAGGACTAGCAGGCACAGAGTGAGCGAGTTGAGGTTTTACAGAGGCTGCAGCAATAGATATGGTAGAAATCTCGACTGACTGCTGGAAATGGACTTGGTGTACAGCTTGATCAAGACTCGCTACCAAAATTTCTATCTTGTTGGATTCACAAAGGAATCTTTTATCAGGGTCCACCTTGGGAGATAGTAATTCAGGGGCCCGGGGTTGCAGGATGGTTCGATCTAAAACGGTTTTAGTCACAAAGCTATCAAATTTCATTCTAAACAGGCTTTGCTCAAAAATGGTGTCAAAGTCGAGATCTTGAAGGGCAACAAGTTCCTCTAGAAGAGAAGGGGACCTGTGAAGGGGACTATAACTCCCTAAACTTTCTGCAATGGTCTTCTTTCTGAGTAACTGTTCTAGATTATCAGTTGCTACTGCAGGTTCTGGGTCTGGGTGAGATCGAGTATAAGCTCTTTTAGGAGACAGATTTTTTAATTTAATATATTTTTATTTTTTATGAATCCGAGATTACTATGTACAAGATTTTAACAACCTCTGAACATTATTCCTTTCTCGGATTTATAATTAGTTTCAGAAACAAAGTTTTCTTCTAGGGAAATGAAAACGTGGGGTTGAAAGTTTGTTCTTCCCCAGTATGTTCATCACTATGTTAATGCTCTGAACATTCCCAAAGGTTGTCAAAGTAGAAGAAATTTACTAGAGGTAACTTTATCCAACCACTTCGAAACTGGAATCTAGCCCTACCAGCTTCAGAGAGGGATCTCTCTGTATGATTTAGATATGTTTTAACTTTGATATGTTAGGCTAGTTAAATAAAATAAGATTGAATTGTTTGTTTTTGTTTTTGTTAAGTTGGCTAAAAAGGTTTTTACGCCTCCATTGGGCTATGGGGTCTGTATTATAAAGATAGAGATCTAAACAGAAATTAAAATATTCTTTTCACAACACAAGATAATGCATTCATTGGATTCTTTAGCAGTAAAGTGATGGATAGCAGAAAAGATGAGAATATCTATTAAAGTAAAGAAGCATTTAAGAATTTCTTCACTGTAATATCAGAAAGATAAACATTAAGATCTTTCAAAGTTGGAAACAGGGTATACAAAGATAAATCCTGCAACATGTGCTACTTTTAAAATATTAGATTAGAAAACAATATGACAACTGAGTGAGAGAAACATTTAACACAGAAAAGTAAACATCACCAATGAATAACACACGAGAATCCTGTGAAATATCCCTTTGTATTACTAAAAGATCTCCTGATAAACAATTACAGTCTTAATGGCTTACAGGGCATAAAGATCAACCCTCGGTACTTCAAAGTTTGAAGTATTTATAATAAAAAATTACATACGATCCTATCATTAAAGATCGGGATGTGGCAGCTCTAAATTTAGCTAACTAACTCAAAAAGATACAAAAATTCAGGAACTGATTGATGATGTGTTGAAATATTCATGTTGATTTCTGGGGTTAACCATTGGTGAGTCCTCTGCATGACTTTGTTCTATTCGATTGTTGACTGGGCTTGGACACCTCAACTCTTACTCCATCAGATTGCATATCTCTTCCAATCGAAGGTGACTAGGAATGGTGACTTTGAGTAGTCTTCGGTATATTTCATCCATCTCTGTATACTTGGAAAAAGTTGGCTTGATGATGAAAATATACTGGATCTCATGATGTATGTTGATCTCTGACTGCAAAGCTTCTAAGAACGTCTTGCCCGTTATACTACCCTGTATTCCTGAGAACTTCGAGTTGTCTTTGGCCATTGTGGCTAGATTCTTTTTATAGTCAGAGAGTGTCATTAACTTGTCATTTATGACCTTTAAGCCAAGGAGGCCTTTCTTCTACAGAGCTTCAATTTTGCTGAAAAATCTTTGCACTCCTGTGTCCATAATTTGGACCTTTTCCTCCAGCTATAGCATTAGTCCTCTTTTGGTCAGAACCCTCTTGACCTCGAGGATGGTTTCCGTCCTATCTTCAATATTCAACTCCTCTAACTCTTCTCTAGTTTTTGAATTCAGAAATTTAAAGACCTCAGTGGCTTCTGTGGGCATCTCTCCCAATTCTCCTCTTATTCTCTCAGTAGACTACTTGCTTCTTTGCACCAGTTCATTTTGCTCGAACATGATTTGTACCATAGGCAATATTTCATTTATAGATTTGGAGATATCCAACCAGACACTTTCCTTGGCCTCAATGAGTGTTTTGCCTACCACTGTTTGCTTTTGAGGCTGTTGCAATTCCTGTTTGAGCTTGTCTGATGTTTGTTTCTCCATGGAGTAACTGGTTTGGTAAGAAGACTTGAGTTCCTGAAGGTTCTCAACCTCCTTTTTAAGTTTTTCAATCTCTATCTCTTGTAAGTTCATCTCCTCCATGGATTTTGCCAGTTCTATTGTCTTCTCCAGAGCTGTTAGTGGAGTTGCTGCGGGAATTTTTGCTGAGGGGATTTCCATTGTAGATGTTGTGCTTACTCCTATGAGTGGAACTGCACTCAATGGAATGACTTCCATAGGCTTTGATTGTTCCTTCTCTTTCAACTGTGCATTTTGATCCATGATCAACTTGAGGATCTCATTCTTTTCCCCTTCTGTCTTAGCTATCTCCTTTGCATGTACATCTTCCGTTGGTGGCAGTTTCAATTGTTTCCTTAGAGATGTTATATCGGCGTTTTTCTTTTTTAACATCTCCTCGACTACTTTCACATTCGAGGGGTCATACCCGATTTTGAGGACCAATTCTTCTAATGTCTTAATTTTTCTATCCTTTGCAAAGGATGATATCTTTTCTAATTTTAGTTGTTTCTAAACATTGCTCAAAGATACCTGTAATTTAGCAGCCACAGTAGAATCATTTTCCAACGTGGAGAAAACCATTTATCCAGTTTGCCTGTGCAGATCCATCTGAACAGCGGGATGCACATCTCTAGTATGAAACTCGAATGTTGCTCTTTTGTAACCAGTGATTTCTTTTGGGTCCAGCACCTATGCGTGCAGAAAATCCATGTGCATTCTACCCTTCTCTGTATCGAATGCAGACAACAGTATGTGTTGTGTCGTTGATGTCTATTTCCAAAACTGAGCATAAGTATTGTTGGTCGGTGTCTGATTTTTCTTTTTGATCAGGTCATACTACTCAAAAACACTCAACTTTGGTCCTACTTTACTTGGTTGGTCAACTAGTGGAGTATCCGTAGGCTTCTTGGATGAAACTGTAGACATGATATGTTTGTTGCTTGTGCTAAGAAGTGATCGATCATCTTTCATAGTTGTAGTGGGTTGGATTTCCTTTTCACCAGCCGTGTCAGATGTATGACTGGCTTTTGGCCTTTTGGTGTGTAATTGGAAATCTTCAGTTGAGACTTTAGTGATAGAAGGTGAAGTATCCTTCCTGGATATTTTCTCTTTGGGAACCTGTGGTGTAGTTTTCTGTGAGATGGTGACTGAAGGGTCCTGCTATTCTATCTCTATCAGAGTGTTCGGCTCCCATTCTGTTTGATTTGTGAACTTCTCTATCTTAGGCTTGGGTGTATGAACATATGGAATATTTTTATTTTTAACCCTCATCTCAGAAATTATCCCGCATGGATCATAGTGCCATATGAAACTAACATGAAAATTCATTTCTTTCAACACTCTGTCTGCTTCCTCCACGGCACCTCGGCTATTGCATATGAAAGACCCTATTTGCCCTTTAATTCTAAGTTGTTGTTTCTTTTTCAGAGACACAAAATGTATGTCATCAGAGTTAATCATTTTCCTTATGTACTCCAGGGAAAATATTCTCATGGGAGGATACTTGGGCAGTTTGTAAGGAGATAACTTGCATCCATATGCTCTGATCTCGGTGTGGTTTTTGTAAAGATACCAGTCTCCAGTTTTTGCAAGGTCTGATAGGAGTAAGATCCTCTGAATCTCCTCATTTATTCTTTGTTTAGGTTTTTCACTGAGCATTCTTACCACTGGGTGGTAAAACTGCTCAATAAATTGTTTGAAACTGAACTCTGCAGAATTTTGTCTGAGTAGCGGAGTCCAAGCTGTTATCGCATGCAGCCTCCCATCTTTGTCCATTTTCTGCATTGAAATGGAGAACCTGTCCACTTAAAAGAAAGTGACCATGTAAGCTAGTATCAAAGAATACCAGAACATGCCCTCTGTGGTGAAATTTGAAAACTGCTCGTGAATACTGTCCACCAGGAAAGCGTTGTAGTCGAACTGAGTGATAGGTTTTTCTTCTATGGAGAAAATGGACAGAAAACCCAATATGGGTTCATCCACCCATTGGTCTGCAAAAAAACCGAGTAGAGCACAAAGCGATGAAATGACTTGGTCTCCCTTCTCTAAGAATAGGGAGGAAGGATACTAGGGATTTGTCTTGGGGAGCTGAGAAGCCTGTGGGAGGAAAAGCTCGAAAATCTAGGCTCTCTGAGGGAAAGATAGTTTATGGTACAACTCCGTTATGACTTCAAAATTAAAAGGGCAGGAAGATTCGGTTCTGGGTATCTGCATCATCTGATCAATGGACTCTAGTGTGATGAAGAACAGAGTTTCTCTTGATGAATATACTATGGCTCTCTAGTCGGGGAGGTAATGATCCTGACATTTGAGGGCAAATTCAGGGAAATGGTGAACCTGGGGGAAAAGATACAGAGGAAGGTTGGACTCCCAGAGCCCAATTTCATCGCTCTGATCTAAGAAAGTCTCTTTGAGCCATGACTGCAAATCCGCGAAGTCAAATTTGCACCTGGTGTCTGTGATTAAATGATCTTTGTCGACCAAATGGATCCTGTCGAGATCAACAGGAGCCGGAAGGAAAGGATTTTCCTCGGCTTCTTCTTTCTTGGATTTTGGCGCCATCACTGTGAAAATACCTACAATTCAAACAAAATGTTAGTGGGGATGACTGTGGTTTTGGACGGATGACTGGAACGGAGGTAAGACAGGGATAAAATATTTGGTGTGAGGATAAAGTAAGAAATGGGAGAATGAAGGAAAAGAGTAGTTTTGAGCAAACGGACACCCGTTGGGCTCAGGGATCTGATCAACAAGATAATGGATAAGTTAGCATATAATAAATGGCCAGCGGGTCGTTTGAAGCGTGAGATGACAGGTAACAATGAATGACGAATACGATCGGATGTCGTGGCGGGTGTTGATAGGGAAGTGACCATGGTGAAGGGACTTGTAACGGGTGATCAGGGGGAATGGGCTGACAGAGTGATGAGACATGACCCTTACGAGAAAATAGTGGAGAATGATGTCACAGGGAGACGGGGGCATGTCAGAAAATGGTAAGTGGTAAGTGGCAGGAGTCTAGAGCAATGAATTCCTGCCACATTGGAAAAGAGGGCCCGCCAGAAAAACATCTCATTCCGGACCCCCCCCTCCCCCGCATCATT
>SNQJ01S0051135.1:0-11854 GCA_010110895.2 Picea sitchensis
TGACAACCATCTCATGTCCTATGAAGGTTTTTCCAACTTATTTAAGAGAAGATGGTCAACAAACAAAGATGATGGGATGCTTGGAGCTCAATTTAATTAGATAAATAAAAAGGAGAACGAGACAATGAAATAATTCAACACTATATTTGATAGGTTGTATAACCAGATTCTAACAAAACTTCATCTTGCGGCCTCATCTTTCTATCTCCTCTATATGAATGCTTTTGAAGGGAGGTTTCACTTCATCCTAAAGGACAATAAGCCCACATTATTTCCACAGGACAAAGAATACAGTGTTGGAATTGAAGAAAATCTTCTTGATTCAAGGGTGGAACCTTTTTAGTACCTTCACATCAAGGAAGAAGAAAACACTAAGGTTTACAGTAGAAGTAATCCTGATCTGATTTCCCTCTTGAATCAAAAGATAGATCATATGAGTACTCAATTTACCTAGGTGTAGAACTCGATTATGGGTCGTTTGACTACTATAGAGAGAAATCAATATGCTCCCAAACCTCAGTTTACCATACAATAGAGAGATTCCATGGGTTGGAAACCAAGGCCTGAACAAGAGGTAAAGGCCCTAGATACTTTGAAACTAGTTGGGATGGTTGACACAGAAGCTTGGTGCCTTCCATGCCAAGAACATAAGAGAGAATATGAATTTCCCTGAAGAGAAGAATATTCTCCCGACAATATGAATTTCATGGATATGATATATGTTTTCCAATAGGAACAAGTCACAAAACAACAAATCAATGAAGCCAGAATCTGAGGATAAAGAGAGTGGAGACTTTGATCATTGAATCAGTTAATAGATGATCAAAAGAAAGAATTAAGAAGGAGGGAATATTTGACCTACACTAGAATAAATAAAGCTTCAACCCCTATTTCAAAACCAAACACTCCTCTTTCATTAGCAGAGAAGGTGGCCCCACCTCCTCCACCTCCAATACATGATTTTATTCCTAAGCCAACTCCAACAGAGAAAGTTCAGTTGAATATAGATGTTGCAAGCATGTTTGGAAAACTAAAAATGACGGTTTGTGTAATAGATATGTGCAAGATCCCTTCTATGTAAAGGGAAATATTGAATATATTACAGGTACCGACCGAGAAGGAATACCCTCCTATCATTTTGAATACTATGTACATCGATCGGCAAAGGGACAAGAATACTCCTCTCTTTCTTTCATTAGGCATGAATGGCATTCGCCTGAACAATTGTATGCTTCATTTTGGGGCCTCAATAAATGTTATGTCAATAAAGTTGAACACTAAGGATTCATCGTTGGAGATAAACACTAAGGATTCATCACTGGGACACATAAATAATTTAGTGCTATAAAGGCTTAGATCACATTCTTTCATACACTCAAGGTGATGTTTGTGTGATTAATCTTGAGTATCTTACTTAAGTTTCATGTCCTTCAATGATTATTTCCTATAGCAGATCCACACTTAAATGAAATAAAAGAAACAAGCAAACAAAAATGAATTCAAGTGATAGGAAATAAACTATGGGAAATCCAAATCACAATGAAAGCAAACTAATAATGACCAATAAATTAAATTAATCTAAAATTGGATCTCAAGAAAAATTCTTCAAATGGTTACAAGTGTCAACAAAAATAAGAGTGGAATCTACAAAAAATGCATGAAAGAATAATGAATATCTGATTAATGAAAAGATTGGACAATGAGAAATGCACTCTTTTATGTTCACTTGAATTGCGGATTTGACAATTTATCATAAACAGTAAAAGCAATCAAAGTGTAAGAAGATGGTGTAATGGTATTAGAACAATTTCTTGTATATTGTTTTATTGGATTTTCAAGCATAATTTTACAAATGAATGTCAATGAATGGAATGGTAATGAGACACTTCAATATCCAATCTCTTAATTATTCAAATTTGGGTGCAATTGGTCAAAGAGAATTTGTATTTTGAATGGAATGTTGAGTATGAAGAAATCAATTTCTTATGCATGCATAAAGATGTATTAAAACAGAACCTAAGAAATCAATTTTGATGAATGCACATGTTTAATTCTTATTTATTTCTTATGAAAGAAATGAAAACACATATTTATGTATGAAACTTTTGTTTTGTTTTATTTTTAGAAACACGCATAAAAGACAATCTAAAAACTAATGAAATCATTGTCAACTAGCAGAACTTTGCCCAACAATAAAGAGGGTGCAAACTAGGAAAATTGATGATGTGATATGAGGGATGAAAGCATGGCTAAGAGACTGGGTGAAATCACAGTGGGGTGAAAGCATTGTGATGAAATTTCAATGAATATGATAGGGGGTATGACTTTGTTTTAAAAGGAGATTGAGAAAAAGTATGCAACAATGATATTAAAACCTCATTTATACACACATTATTGTCATGTTGGGGTGATTTAATATGTGTATACGTTATAATCAGTTTGCACAATGGATTAAATTGTTGGTTATAAGTTCTAGTAATTGAAAGAACATGTTTATGGTGGAATGAGCAAGTTGTGAAATCCCTCTGTTACGCATAAGAAAAGTCGAACAAAAAAGGTAATTTTTTATTTATTTGCATTAAGAATTTAACATCAACACATGATCATGAAAATGCATATTCACTACATCATAATTAAATAAATACCCATTACCCATCATGTAAATCACTAACGACACATTCAACGCATCAATGAAGGATAGCGACACATAAACATAGATAGCATAGCATATTAGCACATCATAAAAGCTTGAAGCTAATTAAAACAACATTCAATCAGATAAAGATTATAAAATGACTACCCGCCCAACCTACCCTGCAAGGTTAGGACCTCCAGGACACATAAGCAATGCTCAAGCCCAGGTTCCAATTGATTTTAACTAGTTAAGGTCTCAGGGTTCGCGACTTTTCTGAGGAACGAGGTGTCTACATCCCACTAACATAATCAAGTCCAAACTAACTATGTTAAATCAACAACATCAACGATAATCAATTTCATCAACCCATCAATCATGTTCCACAATTACACCTGGCGCATGAGAAATCATTCGCATAACACATCATAGACCACAATAAATCCAAGGTGAAAAAGAAATCATCAATTATATTCGTGGAACAAATCCCAATCACGATATGCAAACATTTATCATAATAAATTTCATTTCGCGTAAGAAGACTAAAATCTAAAACCATCATTCATGACATTAAATTCCATTTGTGCGAGAAGTCCAATATCTAAACATCATACATTACATTATATTTAAGTGCACGCAAGGAGTTTAATTCCTCAACTAGTCATACATCACATTATTGAATTGCGCGCGGGCATTATGTTCAATTAATCCATCCTTTACACATCAACAATTCAAGACGCATGAGATATTGACTTTACTTCACAAGGCACAAGAGAATATATTTAATAAATCAACCCTATGAAAAAATTATTCTAAGGGAGCAAGTAAAAATAACTTTATTTTTCAAGATGCGCACTTTATCTAATTACCGAATTAAGCTTAAATCAACATCAATCAAAGCACGCAGTTAATCTTAACTACTTAATTAAACCTATATCATCATTATTATTTTTTTGTTTGCTAGTTTGTCTGTGACATGCAGGACTAGCCTATGGCTGAGAAACCGCGACTCAGCGGCATCTAAGCCATCAAAATCACCCGGGGATTGCACCCAGCCTGAGCCACACCAACCCTTAACATGGTTGGATTTTTTGTCCCCGTAGGTTTCAAACCGATGAATTTAACAACGCAGAGTGCCTTAACAACACACTCTGGCACCGTCTGTCATATACCTCGGGAACCTATATCATCATTATTCAATGCATGGAAATAATTTAATTATTTAGTGTGATGTAATTCATAGCACATGGTAATCATCTATTTTTACAGACGCAAGAGATCATGTAAGATTAGTCAATCCTATGTCCTTCATTTTTCCATAAACGCTCAGAATATAATTACTTTAGAATTCAAATTATAATAATAAATAGGACGAAAACATAAGGTTTTGTTTTTTTTAAAAGGGTGTGAATCCCAATTTAGCGTAGTATGAAGTAGCAAGGAAAATCAAGTAATTGTGGGAAGGTTAAACCATAATATCTCAATTAACCTTATGAAGAACAAGATTTAAGCAATAATTCCACTCATTACATTTATGCAAGTATAGAATAATAATAAAATCATCAAGAAATTTTGAAAAGGAGTATGTTAATCCTTTAACCAAGTTATTACTACTATCAACATTTGTACAAGGAATAAAGGAGTTAGCTCCTAGTTAACCTAAAAGAGGGTCAAGTAAGATAAGGATGAAATCTTGACCCAGTTATGCATGATTAAGGATAGAGTTTAAAATATCCAAGCTAATAACAAGTTCATGGATTCATTCTTGAATTTTTATCATCAGATGATTATTAGTAATTAATGATAATTAATTAATAGTGTTTAAATAATTAAGGACTATTAAATAATGATTTGGTTACCTAATTAATGACTTTAATATACATATTATCTTGGATTAAAGTATCAATGATGGCATTAATAGGTCACACATATGAGATAACTATCTATCATCCATGCAAAAGTATGGGCGATAAATGAAGGATCATTTAATGGTAATCTAATCATCTGATCTATAAATTTTATTTTATAATTAATATAGAAAAACCTCTGATCTAAAAATTTTATAATTAATTTAAGAAAATTTGCATGCATAGAATATGTCACAACAATTTGGATTCTAGCATTTAAATGTTAAGAATCATTCTAATAATTCAAGCTTCATAATATAGGAATATTTGTTGAGGGTAATGAGTACTGTTAAAAATGAGGAGTTTTCCAGGTCATGAGACAACTCTCGCCAGGTGCCAAGGAGGGAGCCCACGAAGGGGAAACATTGTGCACAAAGCTCAACAGTAGTGTACTAATGAAATCGTGAGTGATTCAAGCTGGAGGAGAGGTAGTCTCTCCCATCTTGAGCAAAAGGAAAGGAGGGAGAATCCCACCCAAAACAAATCCCTCCTCGCAAAATCACACTCTAAATCACTCAACTCCCCTCCCACCCTCGCTAAAAGATAAATAGAAAAAAAATTAAAATAAAATCAGGAACAGAGACAGCGTACCACGCAAAAGACTCTTGGAATTTGAGGAAGAAATACTAGGGATTCGTGCAGGTGTGCACTTCCTTCTGAGGGACGTAGGAAAAACCCAAGACGAAGAGGGCGCTCTCCTATCTCACACACAGGTACGAAATTTAGACTTTCAAGGAACCGTTGAAGTTGTATGCTCGTGCATTCGTCACCCCAAAAGGGATCTTAGTGGACATAAATCGACTCACACCCAATGAATTTACAGCAAAAGGGATGGGATTTAAACCAAGGAAAACCGCCACCCATACAAAGGTCGCGATAAGAGGCTCTCTGCCCATAATTATAATCCAGACATAGAGAAATGCCCATAGATTTCTCCCAGACTTTCATCAACAGAATGAACCTCATATCATTTTCCCCTTAAAACCGGGCTTGGAGAAGGACAGTGTAACACAACATGGAATTCTCAGAAATTGACTCGTTTGGCAGTTGAAGGGTTATTCAGATCTTTAGGGAAAACTCAACCCAGAGAATAGAGAACCAGAAATCCTTCTGTTATACGACAACGCGTACCACCCAACAACGCATAAATATTAACCAGAAAATTCTAGAAGTCAATTGAGTTTGTTGGTAGTCATCGAGAGTTTTTTTTCTGGTAATTACATGAATGACCAGCAACATGCAAGTAGAATTCAACATACTGAAAAGGGAGATCAACAAACAATAAAAAGGTGAAGCTAGGATTGCCTTCTTTAAGATGCAACCATTGGGGGATTTACAATTATTTGGATAGCGAATATTTTACTACAGTTGCGGTGAGGATAAAAAAAAACTATGCAGTCATAATTGAATATTATTACCATTAAATCCATTGAGAAAAAAATCAACATCAAAGCTGCGGAAAATAAAATAAATCTACAAATGCGATCAATCTATTACAATTCAACTTAATGAGATTACCGTCATCAATGAAACTGGGCATGGAGACGTTCTTCAGCTACTGGTGATCCTTCTGTCCTTCTTCTTGCTAATCATTGATACTTCACCGATACCTCCTAGATAATTCTAGGGTTACTCTTCTTCCCCTTATCCCCCGAGCCGCAAAGGGGCCACACACAACCACAACCAGAATACTCTAGCTCCTAGATCACCTCGCAAGGTCGAGATACCACTCTCCTTCTCGAGTTGGGTATCCCAGCTCTCACAAATAAAATCATTCAAAGACAATTCTGACAGCATAACGTTACACATATCAGTCATGATACATTCCTCTTCTAAGTCATTACTTTTATAGAGTTTTTCTTAGTGACCTCTTTCCATTCGCACGTTTAATTCATTTTATTAAAAATTAATTAGGAAAAACTCTCCCCCATACACTTGCCACTTGATCCCTTAGTTTCACCAGAAATTCACTTATTTAATTTAATTAAATTTCAATTTTCCTCACCCATCCTAAAAGTGTTCCTAAAAACACTCATCGTTGTCCCTTTATTCCCTCTATTTCCTTTTTAATGACTGACGCATTTCTAAAACTTAGTTGTGTTTCATTTAGGAAAGTTATTTAGTTAGACTAGACTAAATTCCATTCTATGTTTCCACATTCTTTTTTACATTCATTCCCTTTCTTGTCTTAGTTCCAATTTAGCATGTCTTGCACATAATCAGTAATTAAATCTTTAGATAAAATATTTCTCTTTTAATTCTAAACTTGTTTTTTATTCATCCCCTTTTATTAATTGATTATTTATTTTTTAGTCTTCTTACCCTATTTAGACCTAGGCTTAGAATTTTCAAGGAGATTTTATAATTTATAAATATTACTCATTTAATATTTATTTTAAGGCCGACCATGTCAAAACAATTATTGTTTTCTAGGCACCTAGGTTCATTGACTCACCTTTATTGAAATTGCGACGTTCCCTTCAAGATGCACTACGTGCTCCAAGGGTGCCACTCTCCTTTATTCATTTTTTACTTATGTGATGTTCCCTTCAAGACGCACTATGTGCTCCAAGGGTGTCACTTTCCTTTGATTGATTTTGGTAGTTTTCCAACCCTTGGAGTCAATACTCCATCAGGCGACCTTTTGAGAGACTAAAGGCCTCTAAGGAATAAGGACCTTGCCTTATTGCACGCCCCTTAGAATCTTTGTGAATGGCTGTCTCAGTCTTCCCTCGCGACATCATGGATCACTCGAACTAGGTAATCGTTAACCTACAATTCGAGCCACGGTGGGAGTGCTAGTAGGTTGTGGCAGGGAAGCTTCCACACCTCTCCCTCAATACCTAGTTGTTGTGCATAGCCCATTTACTCCTTATGTGAGTCTGATTATCAAGAAATCGTCAGCCTGCATCCATCAATGAAACACTGTCAATGATCTATAAACAAAATCATAATATACCCGATCATATGTCACATATGCATAAATAGAAATACCCAAACCATAAACCGTCCACTCTGTGACTCGATCTGGAGTTCAAGGAGGTCCATTGATGGCATCACATCCTTAATATGTCAAGCGTCCTGCAGACTCAGGAGAAACCTATTAATAGCACCTATCTATACATAAATATCAAATAACATAACATCATAATTCAACAACATCATCATCTAAATCCATAAGTGAGAGAGACAACCATATACAAAACCGGATCACTTGCACGCAAGTGTCCTCAAAGGATAAGTCAAATCATGTGTGCACAAGAGAGGGATGTTACATACACCCCCTCTTATTCTAAACTTTGTCCCGAATTTTCATAGTATATATGTGCAGTAAATAAAGCATCTGACAAAATCTAAATGTCTAACTATCTAACAAAAATGTAAAGTGTTGGTGCATATCATATGCGTCCTCCCAGGTAGTCAAGTGTGGACTATAATTTTCCCACTGGACCTTGACCTGATCGACTGTTCGATGTCGTAGTTGTCGAATGTTAGGGTCCAAAATGTGGATTGGCTCCACCATGAGTGCACCCTCGTCAGACACCCGCAAGGAACTCATGTCAATCACATGTGTAGAATCACTAACATAATATCGCGTAACATATACAAATAAGCGTGCATACGCCTCCAAGAATGAGGCAAGGCCAATCGATAGGCCACAGGTTACTTCCTTGCACAACTTTGAAAGGTCCCACTACCTAGGAGAGATTTTATCACTCCTTCCAAACTTAATCAAACTCTGGTGGGGTTTCACTTACAAGAAAACTCGGTCTCCAAATTCATAGTCACAATCAATGCAATGTGCATCAACATAACTCTTTTGTTGATCTTGCACTTCTTTAATCCTTTGTCTTATCATTTTCATTTTCTCTTCCATTTCTTGGATCACTTCTGGTCCTACCAGGACCCTATCCTCAATCCGATCCAAATCCAAAGGCGTCTGACATGGTCATCCGTAAAGAAACTCAAATGGTGTCATCTTAATGGTGCTTTGATAGTTGTTGTTGTATGCAACTCTACCAGTGGCAAGAACTCTTCCCAACACTTTTTTAGTTCATCATGTACATACGCAACATATCTTCCAAGATTTGGTTTGTTATTTATGTCTTCCCATCTTTCTCCGGGTGATACGTGGTACTAAAGTTAATTTGGCTTCCTAAGGCCTCTTGGAAAATAGTCCAAAATCATCCTATAAACATCGATCTTCAATCAGATATGATCCTCTTTGGCAATCCATGCAATCTCATAATCTCACTGATGAAAATTATAGCTATGTTTGGCACCTGATATAGTGTACACACAGGGATAAAATGTGCACTTTTCATCAGAGTGTCAACTACCATAAAAATAGATTTATGTCTCCTAGCCGTCAACGGTAATCCCACAATAAAGTCCATCGAAATGAACTTCCATTTCGATTTTGGAATAGCATGTGGTTGTAGTAATCCTGTCAGATGTCTATGTTCAACCTTCACTTGTTGACATTCTAGACATCTCGCCACATAGTTAACTATATCCTCCTTCATTTCTCTCCAGAAGAATAAGGGTTTAAGGTCTGCCTTCATCTTCGTGACTCCTAGATGAGCCATGTACACTTATCTATGAGCTTCATTTAAGATCAAACTTCTCAAATCGTCGTTAGGTGGTATGTAAATCCGGTTATTATATCTCATTAATCCATCGTTTTCCACAGTAAATACCTCAAATTTTGGTACCAACATGGTGTCTAGTCTAATATTTTCCTTAACCTCTTTATACCAGTCATCATCACATTGTATAGTTGGAATCGTTTCACGAATATTCATCTGAAGAGGTATCACCGAAAATATGCGTGGCCTTCGACTCAATGGATTTTCCACTCTGTTCATTGTTCATTTTATGTAGGTAATCTCAAAATTGTGCTCGCTAAGTAGTTATGACCAACGCCTTCGTTGCACGTTCAAGACACTTCGCGTAAAAATGTGCTACAAACCACAGTGGTCTATTTTCAGTTTGAATTTCCGTACAATCAAGTAGTGTTTCCACACTCTCAAGGAATACATAATGGCCAATAAATCCAAATTGTTTGTTGTGTAGTCCTCCTCATGCTTTCTTAACTTTCTTGAGATGTAAGAGATCACTCGAATGTCTTGCATCAAGACTCCACCTAAACCTTCCTGGGATACATCTATGCATAGAAAGAAGTCCTTGTCCATGTCAGGGACTTTTAGTATTGGCATTGTCTTCAAAATCTCCTTGAGCCTTAAAAATGCTTCCGTGCATTTATCAGTCCATACAAACTTCTTATTTTTCTTCTCAAATTCCGTAATCGGATTTGCTATCTTCGAAAAACCTTCGACGAACCGTCAATAATATCTAGTTAAACCCATGAACCTACGTACTTCTGATATGTTCGTCAGTGAATACCACTCCATAATAGCCTCTACCTTCGTTGGATCCACAACAATACCTTCATTGAAGATAACATGCCCTAAATAATGAATCCTTGATTGATAAAAAGAGCATTTCGACAGCTTCCCATATAATTTGTTCTTTCGTAAACATTTTAGTACCAAGAACAAATGTTTGTCATGTTCTTCCATCGTCCAAGAATATATCAAGATGTCTTCAATGAATACTTGAACAAAATTTTCCAAGTATTCGTAGAACACCCCATTCATCAAGCTCATGAATACCTTGGGGATTTTCTCAGTCCAAACAGTAAAATGATGAACTTGTAATGTCCAAACCTCGTCTTGAATGTGGTATTAGGAATGTCTTCCTCCTTGATCCGTAACAGATGGTATCCTGATATCAAGTTGATCTTCGAAAACACTCTCACGCCTTTAATTTTATCAAACAAATCATTTATTCTTGGCAATGGATATTGGTTCTTGATCATTGCCTTGTCCATTTGACAGTAGTTAATACAAAGTCGCCATGACCCATCCTTATTTCATATGAAAATAATAGGTGCACCCCAAGGTGATGCACTTGGATGTATAATTCCTAGGTCCAACAACTCCTTCAGTTGCATTTTCAACTCCTCTAACTCTGGGGTCGACATCTGATAAGGCGTTCTTGTTATCGGTTCAGTTTTAGTTTTTAATTCATTGGTAAATTCCAACTCTCTTTCGGGCAACAACCTGGAAATTATTTTGGGAACACACCCGCAAACACTCGCACTGCTGGAAGATTTTCTAATCCTTCCACCTCGCCCTTGTCATTCAACGCTAGGATTGCATATAGCTCGCATCCTTACACATGCTCTCTTGTAGTACCTATATCTATCCAAAACCAAAAGTTTGGTCGACAATGGTGCATTGCTTCTCGAGCACAGTGGACCGGTGCTCAGCCTGGAGGTTATTCACTTCTATGTGAATCCTATGGGTCTTTCCAAAATATCCAACTATAGAGGGTTCCGTTGATCGGGTTGCTCTATCCCTCTCAACTCGACAGTCTCGCTAGTAATGTGTCTCTCCACCTATCCATCATCTGGTCTTCGGTCTAGTACTCTTGGTTATTGAAGTAGAAGTTGTTGGCCTACCAGCCTGAGATCCTGGTATATTCTGCTGAACTGGCCTAACTGTTACTGATGCGGGCAATGTTGTTGCGATGCATATGTCATCTTCACGTCAGACTTGCAGGAGTCATGCCATGTTCCCCATTGTCATTTCTTCCTCATCTATGAGGGCTTCCTGGACTGCATCACGAAACTCCTGAGGCATTAGGATCCTCACCTTTGTACGAATGTAACATAGTTACCAACTTAATGAGAACTGTGACCTCAAAACGAGAACTCTGGCCCAAAAAACCCATATTTTTTCATAAAAAACATCAAAGTCAACCCCCAAATCAAAAGGTGGTGCTACCGGTAGCACCATTTTTTTAAACGGGGTCAAAATTACAACATTTTTCAAACATTTCCTTCAAAAATTAGACAGTAGCTCAGAAAAACCTGAAAATTAGCACCTAAAAACAAAACAGATGTTTTTGATTTTTTTTTTTTTTTCAAAACGTTAAATTTTGAAATCATTTCAAATCGTATTTTTATCACTTGGTACCATTAAAACCAAAACCTCAAAATCAACCATCAAATTGAAAAGTACAACTACCAGTAGCACCCATTCTAAAATTGGGGTATTAAAATGACACGTTTTTATAATGTGGTAAAAGAACTCATCATTACTGTAAACAAAATCATAAAAACAACCCTTAAATGTTTACTTTATAAATTGTATCATCATGCAAAGGACAAGGTAATACATAATGCCATGAAAAGGTTATAATATACTTTAAATGGGACCGTTCCTTAGCCGCGAGTCATGGTCGTGCA
>SNQJ01S0051135.1:12428-58772 GCA_010110895.2 Picea sitchensis
ATGAAAAATCGTAACTTCGAAAAAGTAAATGGTAAAAAACATTTTTAAGATTGAAAGAAGCATGAAAAAAAGACTAAAAACAGAGTTGAATAAAAACAATATATATATATATATAGAAAAAATTGAATATAGGTGAAAAATGAGGATTTAAAAAAACTATGTGGAAACATTGGGGATCGAAAAATTGAAAATATAAAAAATCATCTAAAAAAAGAGAGGGGGTGCTATCGGTAGCACCATTTTTAAAAACGAGGTAAAAAATTGGACCCCCCAAAAAATGAGAACTTTGGAGAGTTCTCATTAAGTTGGTAACTATGTTATGTTGGAGTGAAGGAAAAACACAACTTGTTGACCTTCAACTTCTTTGTGTTCATATGCAGAGCACACCGAAGTAGCTCCCTAAATCTGGCCTCATACTCTGGCATGATATGACCACCTTGTCTTAAGGTGTTGAACTCATTGAGTTGGTGCTTAATGAATTCCTCTGAAAAATACCTCTCTCGGAACCGTTCCTCAAACATTTCCCATGACATGTCTCTGGCGGCCATATTTAGTTGAGGTAGTGATGCAGGAGCATCGTACAAAGCCAAAGGAACAGCTGGACATCCAGATGAAAAAAGGACACGTTTTTATGAAAACATTTTGAATTTTGAAATCTGAAGCATTAATGCAATAGATAGGAGAAGCATACTTACATTTATGTCTTGGAGATACGAACAGATCTAGAGAAATTACTCTCATCTGCCGGATGTAATAGGCATTTAAATCTGTTAATATAAAGTAGGTAGATATGAATGTTAGATTAGACAATTTAGAAGCGTAGGAGGGAAAACAGATGATAGACACCCTCACCCTTGTATCATGGTATGATTATCATCATTCAGATTGGATAAGCCGTAGAGATGTAGTAGAGAGCTGTAGAGAAGAACCCATTTACAGGAGCACTTGAGTTAGAATATGAAACTTTGACTCAATTTTCATGGTGTTATGATGCTTACTGTTTACATTAGTTAAATGGTATCTTTACAGTTGTTTTGTTTCTCTATTATCCATTTATTCCAATGTTGTATTATGTGTATGATTTCATGTTGAGTGTATGAAGTCTGAGAGAGGAGAAGAATGAGTTTCAATTTTTTATCTTCCTGATAATTCCTGCAAAGAGTGTAGTGAACGTTCACAAGGTGTGCGTTGACGAGGATCTGAGTTTTATCTCAGAACGCTTAGGAGAGATATCGTTGCTCTCATAACCAACAAAAGTGCAGGTGAGGCACAGATTCATGCAAGGTGTGAACAGGATGGTTGAAGCCTTAGAACTTATCAACTAAGGTGAAAGTTGAAGGACTACTATTGCAAAGAGTGCACAGGGTTGAAGACTCAAATAACCAGAGGTTATTTGAAATTTGTCGCAAGGAGTGCGAGCAGGATTCCCTTTGGGGATTGAGTTTAAAAGTGAGAGCTCAGGAGGGATAGCACCTTTGAAGTGTTCAAAGGAAGGTGGAGATCGAAATCATCTTGCAGAAGTCAAGTTCAGGTGGAAGGACGCCAAGTCATTTTGGACAGAGATCATTGAAGAAGAGTGAACGAACGGTGAAATTTCTTCATGGAAGAAGTGCCGAAAATACCGTGGACCATTGGATCTCGCAGATCTGTGAGAAGGTTAAGGCTGAGTGTCTTTTAGCGTTCAGGAGATCAGGAGGAGTAGCGACCGTTGGATGAGAAGCAACAGGAGCCGTTGATTCCCCTTTGGAGTGGGATTTTGGCATTTCGACATTTCGGGGTTCGACATTTCGACAATTATGATGACAAGGAGCTGGGGCACTTTGCATTGAAAACCCCGAAGTTGCGAAACATGACGTGTCTTTGAAGTAGGGTTGTGGTCACGGAGGAAGCAGTCACATGGACCAAGATTTGGTCAGGAGATAATCGTCCTTGAGCCCATTTCGACATTTTGGCATTTCGGGGTTCAGGAAGTAGAGGAGGCTATGATTTTGGAATCGAGAATTTCAAACTCCCAGTTCGTGAAATCCCGAAAGATCCAGACCCGTCGGATCGAGGAAGATCTCAGCCATAGATCACGTAGGAGGTGAGGCTTCGGGAATTCAGGAATCGAAGTTTCGAAAGGTAAGGAAACTCTCTGGTGCAGATTTTCGCGAGTCGCGAAATCCCGAAGAGCGAAAGGAAAAATTCCCGAAAGGTTGAGGGACAATTGCCATTGGGCCCCAATCGGGTTTTGGGGTTTCGGGACTCAAGAGGTAGAGTTGGATGGTCAAAAAAACTCCTGAAATCATGAAGAGAGAAACGTCGAAAGGTGGGTCCCAAGTATCAGTCAAAGGGTACATGCGACGGAAGTCAAAGGAGTGGTCAAGGTTCAGTGAAAATCCCAAAAGAACGTAAGTCGTTGGATCAAGGTAGGCCCACAACTTTCAATCTCGCCAAAGGAGGAATTTTGGAGTTCAGGGAATGGAGTGACCAGTGGTTGGGGTCGCTTCATTTCGAACTCTCGGTTACCGAAATCCCGATACAGCCAGGACTATTGGATCGAGGGAGGCTCATAGCCATCAATCTCCTCTAAGGGAGCAATTTCGGGTTCCAGGGTTTGAAGAGTCAAAAGACTTGACTCTCTTGCATCGTTGAGTCACGAAATGCGAAAAACGTCTCTTGGCTTGGTCGGAGGTCATATCTGGTGGTCGTGTGGAGGTGAAGACTCATGCCTGGTGCACGTTGTGCAGGTGGAGTTTTCGTGAAGGACTTGTGGATCGGATTCGTGGGGTTCCAGTGAGGGCCTGAAAGAACTATTTCAGTTCTGCAGATTCAAAGAAGATTGTTCCTATGCGGATCTTGGCCCGAGAGTTGGGGGTCTGTGTCAGTTGTGGTATCAAAGAACAGAAAAAATTCTTTTCTTTTTGTAGCAGAGAGAAAAGAGGAAAAAATTTCAGCCATGCCACCAAGAAGAAGAGATAGGCAAATGCCTGATCCAGCAGTGGAAAGAGAAATGCATGAGTTACGTGCCAGACTTGATGCTATGGAGACAGCACAGAGGTGAACAGTCAACGCTAGGGATATCAGCGAGGCTGAAAGTGAAAATGAAACTGGAAACGAAGAAGTTGTAGTCAAAGATGCTGCAAAAGAATGCCTATCCAGGGTTGTTGCAAGGATAGGTGCCAGAGAAAAAATGGGCATTCGCATGTACGAGGGAAACTTAGATGTTGAAGAACTTCCAGACTAGATTAGATCTCTAGACAAATACTTCGACTATGAAGATGTCGAGGAAGATAAGAAAGTCAAACATGTCGTTACTAGACTTAAAGGGCATGCAACACTGTGGTGGGATGAACTGTAGGCTGACAGACGCTGCAAGGGAAAGAAAAAAATCAAAAGCTGGGATAGAATGGTTGCAAAAATGAAAGCCAAATTTATACCCAGGGATTATCAAATCACTCTATTTCGGAGGATGCAGAATTTTAGACAGAAGCTGATGTCAGTGAAGGAATACACTGAAGAATTCTACAAGATAAACATCAGAGCAGGTCATTGGGAAAGCGATGATGAAAAAGTTTCCAGGTACATGAATGGTCTGCGATATGACATTCAAGATGATATGGGCATGATGACCATTCGAAATGTGGAAGATTCTTATCAGATAGATCTCTAAGCTGAAGAGAAGCTGAGCCGGAAGCAAGGTCAAAGAGGCCGAGGTAGAAGTCAAGCCAGAGGAAAAACAATTGCCTAAGACAGAACTTAGAAACCTAAAGAAGAGGGGAAAAAAACTCAACCTGAGAGAGGAGGAAGCTCACAAGGAAGGCAGTATGTTGATAGGAATACTTTTCCTTGAGCCAGAGGAAGAGGAAGAGGTAGAGGAGGTGAAGTGAAATGCTTCGTCTGTGGAAAAATTGGACATAAATCCTATGAGTGTCCAGATAACAAGAAAGATGGTGGTGAAACTCACATTGTTGAAGCTCAAGGATGGAATGTCGAGGCAGAATACGCTGAGGGCGGAAGATATTTGATGATGAGGAAAGTTCTCTTGAAGCCGGAGAAGGAGGCAGAGAACCCAACCCAAAGAAACAGTCTGTTTTGGACTGCTTGCAAAACTAAAGACAGAGTATGCAAGGTCATAGTGGATAGTGGTAGCACAGACAATCTCGTATCTACAGAGATGGTATAAAAACTGGAGCTGGAGACTATTGTACATCCAATCCCATACAGAGTTTCGTGGCTACAAAAAGGACATCAGGTAAATGTCACTAAATAGTGTTTAGTTGAAGTTAAAATAGGAGGATATAAAGATGCAATATTATGTGATTTCATTCCCATGGATGTTTGTCATCTATTGCTAGGTAGACCATGGCAATATGATAGAAACGTGGTTCATGATGGGAGAAAGAACACGTACACCCTGGAAAAAAATGGTAGGACTCACATGTTGTTTCTGATTAAGGATAAAGAGGTGAAAATAGAAATGAGAAACACTGTACTTCTCATGAGTGGGAAGGAAATTCTTGATGAGCTTAAGAAGAAGGAAGACACACAATTTATTGTGGTCAGGAAACCCAAAATTGTTTTGACCAGTACGAGAATAGATGATTTACCAGAAGAAATCCAGGAGTTGCTGGGAGAGTTTGCTGATATAGTAGTGGACAAACTACTTTGTTCGTTGCCACCTATCAAGAGTATAATTCATCATATCGATATTATACCTGGATCCAGTTTGTCGAACAAAGCAGCATATCGGTTGACACCGCAGGAAAATGAAGAAGTTAAGAGACAGATCCAGGATTTAATGGACAAAGGATTGATTCGAGAAAGCTTGAGTCCATGCGTTGTTCCGATAGTGCTCAACCCAAAGAAAGAAAGAGGTTGTAGAATGTGTACAGACTCAAGGGAAATCAATAAGATTACCATCAGATACAAATTTCCATTGCCAAGGATGGATGACTTGATGGATTGCTTGAGTGGAGTGAAGTTTTTTTCAAAGATTGATTTGAAAAGCGGGTATCATCAAATTCGAATGAGAGAAGGTGATGAATGGAAGACATCATTCAAGATGAATGAGGGGCTGTATGAATGGCTTGTCATTCCATTTGGCTTAACGAATGCGCTTAGTACTTTCATGAGGTTGATGAACGAAGTCCTGAAGGATTTCATAGGGAAACTCATCATTGTATATCTTGATGATATATTAATTTTCAGCAAGACAGAAGCAGAACACTTAAAGAATCTAGTTGCAGTAATGAGGAGATTACAGCAGGAGAAATTGTGATTAATATGAATAAATCATCATTTATGAGGACATAACTCATTTATTTGGCTTTTGTTATCTCTGTAAATGAATTAAAAATGGATCCGAAAAAGATAAAGGTGATTAAGAATTGGCCATCGCCGAAGAGCGTGTTTGAAGTTCAAAGCTTCCATGGTTTGGCTAGCTTCTACAGGAAATTCATCCGAAACTTCAGTGGAATTAGCGCACCGATGATGGATACGGTGAAGAAAAGACATAAATATTTTCACTGGACGGAGGAAGCAGAGAACAATTTCAATCTGCTAAAGAAGAAGATCACTGAGCAACCAATTCTGGTTTTGTCGGATTTTAGCAAGACATTCCAGGTCAGGTGTGACGCGAGTGGATTTGTAATTGGAGCGGTCTTGAGCCAAGATGACAGGTCGATTGCATATTTCAGTGAAAAACTGAATGAAGCGAAGATTAAGTACTCCACATGTGACAAAGAATTCTATGCAGTCATACAAGCACTGAAGAAATGGAGACACTATTTGGTTCCCAAGGAGTTTGTTTTGTACAGTGATAATCACGCTTTACAATTCATGAATCGACAGGAGAAGTTGAACCAAAAACATGCTAAATAGATTGAATTCATGTAAAATTTTACTTTTGTGATCAAGCATATTTCTGGAACTACTAACAAAGTTGTTGATGCTTTGAGTAGGAAATGTTTTCTTATGCAGGAATTCAGAGTCAAAACATTGGGTTTTGATAACCTTAAGGAAATGTATAAGGATGATCCAGACTTCAAGGAGGCATATAAGGCATCTGAGAATCCATCTCTCAGGGATAGAAGCCAATGGACTGAATACATGATCCAGGATGGATTATTGTTCAGGGGAAATCAACTATGTATTCCAAAATGCTCCATGAGGGAGAATTTATTGAAGAAAAAACACAGTGAAGGATTGGTCGGACACTTCAGTCATAACAAGACATTCTCAAAGTTGAATAGCTCATATTATTGGCCAAGGATGATAACAGATATTAAGAAATTTGTGGATAGATGCAGAATTTGCCAGCACATGAAAGGAAAAAGGCAGAACGCAGGATTATACCAGCCATTACCCATACCTGAAAGGTTGTGGGACGTAGTGAGAATGGATTTCATATTGGGTATACCAAGAACACAGAGAGGATATGATTCAATCTTTGTGGTAGTCGACAAATTTTCAAAAATGACACATTTCATACCATGCCAGAAAACCAGTGATGCAACTCATATTGCGAACCTGTTTTTCAAGGAAGTTGTCAGACTTCATGGTTTGCCAAAGAGTATCGTGTCTAATCGAGATACTAAGTTTGTAGGGCATTTCTGGAGGACCTTATAGAAGAATTTTGGAACAAGTTTTTCTTTTAGCTCAGCATATCATCCTCAGACGGATGGATAGACATAGGTCATAAACAGGAGCTTGGGAGATTTGCTAAGGAACCTAGTGACTGAACACCACAGTCAATGGGATCACATTCTACCACAGGCATAATTCTGTTATAATGATTCACTCAATAGAAGCACAGGGCAGAGTCCATTCCAAATTGTATATGGAATGCAGCCAAGGGGAGTTTCTAAATTGAAAGATTCAGAAAAAAATGAATTCAGGAGTGCTAGTGCAGAATACTTTGCAGAAGGAACGAAGGAGCTTCACAGCCGAGTTAAGGAGCGATTGCAAAGTTCAAGACAAGAATACAAGCGGAGAGCAGATCAACACGGGCGAGAAATTCAATTTGAATTTGGTGATCTGATTCTTACGCATTTGAGGAAGGAGAGGTTCCCAAGTGGAACGTATAACAAGCTGAAGATGAAAAAGATTGGACCATGCAAGGTCATAAGGAAATTTGGGGCAAACACATATGAGATTGAATTACCCGATGGGGTCGGAATCTCACTGATATTCAATGTCGTGGATTTGTACCCTTACAGAGCTGGAGAAGCAGGAACAGGGGATGAGAAAGAAAAAATTCAATGGACAAGACAAATGCCTGTAGCTGAAAAGCCATAGATGGAAGGCATAATTGACAAGAGGATTAGCAGAAAGACCAAGAGAAAGGAGTATTTTGAATACTTGGTCAAGTGGAAGGGACATCCAGTTGAGGATGCTAGTTGGGAGGATGAAGAAGCAATTCAAAAGCATGGGCAGACTGTGCAGGAACTCATGAACATGAGTTCATGAAAATTTTCAAGCGAGGGAGTATGATGCAGGAGCATCGTACAAAGACAAAGCACGTGCCTAGCCAAAGGAACAGTTGGACGTACAGATGAAAAAATGACACGTTTTTATGAAAACGTTTTGAATTTTGAAATCTGAAGCATTAATGTAATAGCTAGGAGAAGCGTACTTACATTTATGTCTTGGAGATATGAACAGATCTGTTGAAATTACTCTCATCTGCCGGATGTAATAGGCATTTAAGTCTGTTAATGTAAAGTAGGTAGATATGAATGTTAAAGTAGACAGTTTAGAAGCGTAGGAGGGAAAACGGATGATAGACACCCTCACCCTTGTATCATGGTATGATTATCATCATTTAGATTGGATAAGATGTAGAGCTGTAGCAGAGAGCTATAGAGAAGAACCCATGTATAGGAGCAGTTGAGTTAATTTATGAAACTTTGACTCAATTTTCAGGGTATTATGATGCTTACTATTTACATTAGTTAAATGGTATGTTTACAGTTGTTTTGTTTCTCTGTTATTCATTTATTCCAATGTTGTATTGTGTGTATGATTTCATGTTGAGTGTATGAATTCTGAGAGAGGAGAAGAATGAGTTTCAATTGTTTCTCTTCCTGATAATTCCTGCAAAGAGTGCAGTGAACGTCCACAATGTGTGCGTTGATGAGGATCTGAGTTTTATCTCATAAAGCTGAGGAGAGACATCGTTGTTCTCATAACCAACAGAAGTGCAGGTGAGGCACAAAGTCGTGCAAGGTGTGCGCAAGCTGGTTGAAGCCTTAGAACTTATCAACTAAGGTGAAGGTTGAAGGACTACTATTGCAAAGAGTGCACAGGGTTGAAGACTGAAATAACCAGAGGTTATTTGAAAGTTGTCGCAAGGAGTGCGAGCAGGATTCCTTTTGGGGCTTGAGTTTGCAAGTGAGAGCTCAGGAGGGATAGCACCTTTGAAGTGTTCAAAGGAAGGCGAAGATCGAAATCATCTCGCAGAAGTCAAGTTCAGGTGGAAGGACGCGAAGTCATTTTGGCCAGAGGTCCTTGAAGAAGAATGAACGAATGGTGAGATTTCTTAGTGGAAGAAGTGCCAAAAATCCCGTGGACCGTTGGATCTCGTATATCTATGAGAAGGTTAAGGATGAGTGTCTTTTAGCGTTCAGGAGCTCAGGAGGAGTAGCGACCGTTGGATGAGAAGCAACAGGAGTCATTGATTTCACTTTGGAGTGGGATTTCGACATTTCATCATTTCGGGGTTCGGCATTTCAGCAATTTCGATGACAAGGAGTCAGGGCACTTTGCATTGAAAATCCCGAATTCGTGAAACACGACTTGTCTTTGGAGTAGGGTTGTGGTCACGAAGGAAGAAGTCACATAGACCGAGATTTGGTCAGGGGCTAATCGTCGTTGAGCCCATTTCGACATTTTGGGGTTCGGAAAGTAGAGGAGGCTGTGATTTTGGAATCGAGAGTTTCAAACTCCCAATTCATGAAATCCTGAAAGATCCAGAGCCGTCGGATCGAGGAAGATCTCAACCATAGATCATGTGGGAGGTGAGGCTTCGGGAATTCAGGAATCAGAGTTTCGAAAGGTAAGGAAACTCTCTGCTATGGATTTTCGTGAGTTGCGAAATCCCAAAGAGCAAAAGGAAAAATTCCCGAAAGGTTGAGGGACAATAGCCGTTGGGCCCCAATCGGGTTTTGGGGTTTCGGGACTCAAGAGGTAGAGTTGCATGGTCAACACAACTCCTAAAATCACGAAGAGAGAAATGTCGAAAGGTGGGTCCCAAGTATCAGTCAGAGGGTACGTGCGGCGGAAGTCAAAGGAGTGGTCAAGGTTCGGGGAAAATCCCGAAAGAACATAAGCCGTTGGATCGAGGTAAGCCCACACCCGTCGATCTCACCAAAGGAGGAATTTTAGAGTTCAGGGAATGGAGTGACTATGGTTGGGGTTGCTGCATTTCAAACTCTCGGTTACCGAAATCCTGATACAACCAGGACCATTGGATCGAGGGAGGCTCATATCCATCGATCTCATCTAAGGGAGAGATTTCGGGTTTTGGGGTTTGAAGAGTCAAAAGACTCAACTCTCTTGCATCGTTGAGTCGCGAAATGCAAAAAACATCTCTTGGCTTGGACGGAGGTCATATCTAGTGGTCCTGTGGAGGTGAAGACCCATGCTTGGTGCACGTTGGGCAGGTGGGGTTTTCGTGAAGGAATTGTGGATCAGATTCGTGGGGTTCCAGTGAGGGCTCGAAAGAACTATTTCAGTTCTACGGATTCGAAGAAGATCGATCCTGTGCGGATATTGGCCCGAGGGTTGGGGGTCTGCATCAGTTGAATTTGTTCTGTAGGAGCATCGAGTAGGAGCATCTTCCACCATAGAAGAGAGCTCCCCCTTCAGCTGAAAGACTGCTACGTAGAACTTCATGTTGGGGGTGTAAATGCGAGGTGTGAAGCACATTGCCATGTTCTCTAACCATGTCTCGATGGCTGCATCATCCATGGAACCCAAGAATTCGGGAAACTTGATCTTCTCGAGTTCCCTATGAACACTACTAGTACCGATCGGGGCACGTTGTGAACACTCGGGGGGGTACAAGCACCCTAGCCTCATCTATATCTAGTTGGTAATAAAGGCCTCTGAATTTTCCCTAGAAGGACCTTATCATACCATCCACATCCCTTACAACAATCGGCTCCTTCCTAAAGACTTGTTCTTCCCCTTGGGGGTTATACCCCTAAGGAGTGGGTGCTTCTGGAGGCATCATACCTCCTCCCCTAACACCAAGTTGTCTACCTCCATGGCGTACTCTATCCAGGATTACCGTAGGGACACATTCAAATTTTAATTTATCGATAAATCATTTCCCAAAGTATAGTATAGAGGAAGACGTGATGATCCACAGCTGCAGGGTTGAACCCGCTCTGATACCATATGTGACATCCCTCTGTTACATCTAAGAAAATTTGAAGCACAAAAGGTAAGTAATTTTTTTTTTTACATTAAGAATTTAACATCAACACATGATCATGACAACGCCTATTTACTACATCATAATTAAAGTAGTACATGTTATTCATCGTGGAAATCACTAATGACGTATTCAATGCGTCAACGAAGGATACCGACACATAAACATAAATAACGTAGCAGATTAGCACATCGTAAAATATTGAAGCAAATTGCAACAACATTCAATCAGATAAAGATAATAAAATGACTACCCGCCCAACCTACCCTGCAAGGTTAGAACCTTCATGACACATAAGAAATTCTCAAGCCCAGGTTCCAATTGATTTTAACCATTTAAGGTCTCAGGGCTGGCGACTATTCTGAGGAACAAGGAGGTGTCTACATCCCACTAACATAATAAATTCCAAACTAACTATGCTAAATCAACAACATCAATGATAATCAATTCATCAATCCATCAATCTTATTCCACAATTACACCTGACGCGTGAGTAATCATTCGCATAATACATCATAGAACACAATAAATCCAAGGCGCAAAATAAATCATCAGTTATATTTGTGGCGCAAATCCCAATCACAATATGAAAACATCCATCATAATAAATTTCATTTCGCGTAAGAAGACTAAAATCTAAAACCAAAATTCATGAAATTAAATTCCATTTGCGCGAGAAGTCTAATATCTGAACATCATACATTACATTATATTTCAGTGCGTGCAAGGAGTCTAATTCCTCAACTAGTCATACATCACATTATTGAATTGTGAGCAAGCATTCTATTCAATTAATCCATCCTTTACACATCAACAATTCAAGACGCATGAGATATCAACTTTATTTCTCAAGGCACAAGAGAATATATTTAATAAATCAACCCTATGAAAACATTATTCTGAGGGCGCAAGTAAAAACAACTTTATTTTTCAAGATGTGCGCGTGATTTAATTACCGAATTAAGCTTAAATCAACATCAATCAATGCACACGGTTAATCTTAACTACTTAATTAAACCTATATCATCATTATTCAATGCACACAAATAATTTAATTATTTATTCCGATGTAATCCATGGCGCATGGTAATCATCTATTTTTACAGGCACAAAAGATCATGTAAGATTAGTCAATCCTATGTCCTTCATTTTTCCATAGGCATTGAGAATAAAATTACTTTAGAATTCAAATTATAATAAGAAATAGGACCAAAACATAAGGTTTTTAGTTTTTTTAAAAGGGGTGAATCCCAATTTAGAGTTGTATGAAGTAGCAAGGAAAATCAAGTAATTGCGAGAAGGTTAGACCATAATTTCTCAATTAACCTTATGGAGAACAAGATTTAAGCAATAATTCCACACGTTACATTTATGCAATTCTAGAATAAGAATAAAATCATCAAGGACTTTTTGGAAAGGAGTATGTTAATCCTTTAACCAAGTTATTACTACTGTCAACATTTGTACAAGGAATAAAGGAGTTATCTCCTAGTTAACCTAAAAGGGGCTTAAGTAAGATAAGGATGAAATCTCGTCCCAATTGTGCATGATTAAGGATAAAGCTTAAAATTTTCAAGCTAATAACAAGTTCATGAATTCATTCTTGAATTTTTATCATGAGATGATTATTAGTAATTAATGATAATTAATTAATAATATTAAGTAATTAATGATAATTAATTAATAGCATTTAAATAATTAAAGACTATTAAATAATGATTCGGTTACCTAATTAATAACTTTATTATACATATTATCTTGGATTAAAGTATCAATGATGGCATTAATAGGTCACACATATGAGATAACTATTTATCGTCCATGAAAAAGTATGGGCTATAAATGAAGGATCGTTTAATGGTAATCTAACCATCTGATCTAAAAATGTATGATGGGCTAATCATACAATTTTTTTTTTTAATTAATATAGAAAAACCTCTGATCTAAAAATTGTATAATTGATTTAAGAAACTTTGCATGCATAGAATATGTCATAACAGTTTGGATTCTAGCACTAAAATGTTAAGAATCATTCGTATCATTCAAGCTTCATAATATAGGAATATTTGTTGAGGGTAATGAGTATTGTTAAAAATGAGGAGTTTACCAGGTCACGTGACAACTCTCGCCAGGTGCCAAGGAGGGAGCCCACAAAGGGGAAACATTGTGCACAAAGATTGACAATAGTGTACTAACAAAATCGTGAGTGATTCAAGCTGTAGGAGAGGCAGTCTCGCCCATCCTAAGCACAAGGCAAGGAGGGATTATCCCACCCAAACCAAATCCCTCCCCGCAGATCCATGCTCTAAATCATTCAAATCCCCTCCCGCCCTCGCTAAAAGATAAATAAAAAAAATTGGGAATAGAGACAGAGCACCATGCAGAAGACTCTCGAAATTCGAGGAAGAAATACTAGGGGTCCATGCAGGTGCTCCCTTCCTTCTGAGTGACCTAGGAACAACCTAGGATAGAGAGGGTGCTCTCCTATCGCACACACATGTACGAAATTTAGTTTTTCAAGGAACTGCTCAGGTTGTTTGCTCGCACATTCGTCACCCCAAAAGGGTAGTTGGTGGAAATAAATCGACTCACATCCAACAGATTAACAACAAAAGGGATAGATTTTTAAACAAGGAAAACTGCCATGCATATAGAGACAGTGATAAGTTGCTCTATGCTTCTAGGGCTGGGTTAAAACCCAATCCGAAATTATAAGCCACACACAGAGAAATGCCCCAACGATTTCTCCAGTCTTGGAGCTGGATAATGTAACGCAACACAGAAATATCAGAAATTGACTTGTTTGGAGGTTGAAGGGTGATTCAGATATTTAGGTAAAAACTCAACCCAAATCATAGAGAACTAGAAATCCTTTCGTTAAACCATAGTGTGTACCAGGCAACAACGCAAAAATATTAACCGAAAAATTCTAGAAGTCAATTGAGTTTGTTGACAGTCATCGAGAGTTTTTTTCTTTTGGTAATTACATGAATGACTAGCAGCATGCAAGTAGAATCCAACAGACTGAAAAGGGAAATCAACAAACAATAAAAAGGAGAAGCAAGGATTTCCTTCTTTAACATGCAACCATCAGGGGATTTACAATTATTTTGATAGCGAAGATTATACTACAATTGCGATGAGGATAAAAAAAACTATGTAGTCATAATTAAATCTTATTACCATTAAATCCATTAAGAAAACACTCAACATCATAGTTGCGGAAAATAAAATTAATCTACACAAGTGATCAAACTATTACAATTCAACTTAATGAGATTACCGTCACTGACCAAACTAGGCATGGAGATGTTCTTCGACTACTAGAGATCCTTCTGTCCTTCTTGCTAATCGTTGATACTTCACCAGTACCTCCCATCCAACGCTAGGGGTACTCTTCTTCAACCTTATCCCCCCGAGCCACAAAGGGGCCACACACAACCACAACCAGAATACTCTAGCTCCCATCTCGCCTCGCAAGGTCGAGCTACCACTCTCCTTCTCGAGCTAGGTATCTCAACTTTGACAAGTAAAATCAATCAAAGAAAATTATGGCAACATAACATTATGCATACCAGTCATAATCCATTCCTCTTCTCAACCATTACTTTTATAGCATTTTTCTTAGTGACTACTTTCCATTTTCACATTTAATTCGTTTTATTAAAAATTAATTAGGAAAAACTCTCCCCCATACACTTGCCACATGATCCCTTAGTTTCACTAGAAATTCACTTATTTAATTTAATTAAATGTCGATTTCCCTCACCCATCCTAAAAGCGCTTCTAAAAACACTCGTTGTTTCTTTATTCCCTCTATTTACTTTTTAATGACTAACACCTTTCTAAAACTTAGTTGTGTTTCATTTAGGAAAGTTCTTTAGTTAGACTAGACTAGATTTCTTTCTATGTTTCCACAATCCTTTTTACATTCATTTCCTTTCTTGTCTTAGTTCCAATTTAGAATGTCTTTCACATAATCAGTAATTAAATCTTTAGATAAAACATTTCACTTTTAATTCTTAACTTGATTTTTCTTCATCCCCCTTTTATTAATTGATTATTTAGTTTTTAGTCTTCTTACCCTATTTAGACCTAGGATTAATTTTTAACTAGGCTTAGAATTTTTAAGGGGATTTTATAATTAATAAAATTTACTCATTCAATATTTATTTTAAGGTTGACCATGTCAAAAAAATTATTGTTTTCTAGGCACCTAGGTTCATTGACTCACCTTTATTAAAATCGTGATGTGCCCTTCAAGATGCACTACGTGCTCCAAGGGTGCATCTTGCCTTTATTCATGTTTTACTTATGCGATGTGCCCTTCAAGACGCACTACGTTCTCCAAGGGTTCCACTTGCCTTTGACATACTCTGGTATTTTTCCAACCCTTGGATTCAATACTCCATCAAGCGATCTTGTGAGAGACTAAGGGCCTTTAAGGAATAAGGACCATGCCTTATTGTGCGCCCCTTAGAATATTCGTGAGTGACTGTATCAGTATTCCCTCATGGCATCGCGGATCACTCGAACTAGGTAATCGTTAACCTAAAATTTGAGCCACGACGTGAGTGCTAGTAGGTTGTGACAGGGTTGTTGCCACACCTTTCCCTCAATACCTAGTTGTTGTGCATGGCCCCTTTACTACTTATGTGAGTCTGATTAGCAAGCAAACGTCAGCTTGCATCCATCAATGAAACACTGTCAACGATCCATAAACAACATCATAAAATACCCAATCATATGTCACATATGCATAAATAGAAATACCAAAACCATAAATTGTCCAGTCCCTGACTTGATCCGGAGTCCAAGGAGGTCCATTGATGCCATCACATCCTCAATCTATCCAGTGTCCTACACAATCAGGAGAAACCCATCAATAGAACATGTCTATACATAGATATCAAATAGGATAACATCATAACCCAACAACATCATCATCTAAATCCATAAGCGATACAAACAACCATATACAAAACTGGATCACTTGCACACAAGTGTCCTCAAAGAATAAGTCAAATCACGTGTGTGCAATAGTAGGATGTTACACAAGCAATGTTAAATGCAATTATAGAAACAAAACACTATTACACCAACTGAATAATCATTCTTAAGTATGTGATAATATGAATATACTAAATTGAAACTGAACTTGCAGCTCTACAAAAATTGAATGCAGATCAACAAGATAACAACTAAACTAGAAATGAAATTTAAACAAAAATAAACACAAGTAATCTAATCTACGAGAGTAAAAGAGGGTAGCAGGGTATTACTCAGAATGAGGGGCCCTTTCCATGCTGAATAACCCTTCTTAAAAGGAAATCATCTCAAGTAAAGAAGATGCACAGTAAATCAACAACAGTGAATTCTCCATTTTGATCAAAGACTATGTTTACAAAATCAACTTTGTCATGCTTGTTCTTCACAAATTATCAATTACAAAGGATGATAATGATAATGATGGCTCTCTTATCAGCCATATGAGGATTTATTTATACATAAAAATCCAAGGAGAAATGATAGAACCGAATCCCCCAAACTCAGATTTTGGTTAAAACCAATTTTACAAATTTTAGAGCAAAATCACAAAAATATGGGGTTTTCATCAATTTGGGCAGATTCGAGTTAGAGATCCACCCATATCTTCCAAAAAAAATTCTAATTTTGAAAAATTTCCTACAAATTACTCAATTTTCCACATTATAGACAAAACCCATATCGTCGAATTTCTAGATATGATACCCTCTGCACGAAACTAGAGGCACAATTTGGCAGTTTGAAATTTTTATTAATTTTTCCAGACTCGTTCCCCCTGAGATGAAGGTCCACACGTGCAATTTGGGTGTATTATGGTATGCATGTTCGCATATTGATGTCATTCTGGACAAAACCCATTTCCTCGATTTTCCTCCATAAACATTCCAAATTTTTTACTATAATCTAGTACAGGATGGTTGTTGATGTTGGTACGGATGACCTAGAAAATTCTGGTACCAGATGGTTTTTGGAACATTCTGGTACCGAATGAAATGAATTGTGAGTACCATATAACATGGAGTGTGATTACCGGATGGTTGTAGAACCTTCTGGTACCAGATGACTTAGAGTGTGAGTACCAGATGACCTCCAATGCGGGTACCAGATGACTTCCACTGTGGGAATAATGCGGGAACATATTTTTTAGACACAAAAACATAGGATTAAACCATCATCAGCAAAACTATTGTATAATCATCATTTTAATCACTAAAAATATGGAAAATTATGTATTAACCACATAGGATAAATAACAAAAGATAATGGAGGTTTATGGTGTAATTAGGGATATACTATTGACGAAATGCGGGGAGAAGGTGTAATGATGAGTGTATCTGTATGGTGGAAATATGACAAAAATGGAGCCCAACACACCCCCAAACCCAAGTATTTTCATTTCCTCATGCAAACAAGGTGAAGAACTTATGATACTATGCTTATAGATTTATGTGACATTGTTTATTTTGTGTAGGTGTTGGTTCTTGTAGAGTGACACTTTGGAAACTATCACGGATTGAATTTTAAAAAGAGAAACAAAATTATCATAAAAATGGAGGACAAGCAGTGGATGGGGTATCAGAGTGATGGTGAATGGTGTGCATGTGGATAATGGTTTATAAAATGATGGTGTTGGTGGTCGTATGAACTTGGATGCCTTTACACTCTGTATCTTACATCAATTTTAAGAGCAATATTTACTTTATGGTTCTTTGTTTGGATAGGCAATTATGACTTCATCCTCTTATTCAAAACATTGAAATAACTTAAGAATTATTTATGATGTAAATGGAGAACACACTACAGATGTTGATTTGTATTTGTATATCACATATTTCCTTTTCATTACTTGGTCTTATGATCAATGTATAATTTTCATTATTACAAGCGGAGTGAATATGGAGGGTTTACTAAGTAGTTGTGATAATGCATAATGGAATGTGGAGTGGGTAATAGTGGTTATGCATCATGTTTTCCAAATTATTAGTAAATTGAAAAAAAATATTTGTACTAGTTTTACCTCAAGTTACCTTCACTTGAATGTGCATTGGAGGTTGATGAAGTGGAAGATGAATGGGAGTACATGCTGATTGAAACTGAAGATTAAGCCGGGTAAGACTAAGAGATTCTAGAGATCTAGGAGAGCGCTGATGAATGTTGATCTATTGATATTCCTTATGTCTCTCTCTCCCACATGCTTGTTGGTTTGCATGTCCTCATGCAAACTCTTATTAGCACATAAAATTGTTGCAAGCTCAAAGAGCACTATGTGGAACCAATGCATGTTGACTAAAGGAGGGAAATGAAGTGTGCCAGATCTAAGAGCTACTGAAAATATCCTACAAAAATTACCCTCGAAAAAGATTTAAAATTTTGTATTGTTGGTACAAGAAACTATTGGTTTCTGTACCAGTAGTACCGGAAAAGAAAAATCTAAAAGAACTAAACCAACATTGTTATTATGAGAGAAGAAATAAACATTGATGTTATGCCAAAGAAACAACCAAAACTTAAACTTTATCCATGTTTGTAAATTTGGAAATGAAATTAATTTTAAAACATTACAAGCATAAAGGAAATCCCTAAATTACTTATTACATATGATTTCATCAATCATTAACGGTTGTATGCTCAAGAAACCATGTAAATTATGATGGGGGATTTTTCCTCTCATCCTTATATAGGAAAACATGAGGAGATAAGTGGTCTTTAATAAATGAGAAACCAATAGGAAATAAATCATCCATGTTTAATTTCTCAAAGAATTTATGTCATTCAAGTGATATTGTTAAAGTTCGCATTTGAGTTTATTAGACTCCTACACTTATAGGTCCCACTTCTAGGACAATGACATTCTAGGTATGAATGACAAGGTCTTAAGACCATCTTATGGACATTCTCAAATGGAAATTTAGATGACATTCATTAGCCTTTTGTTCAACCCTGCATGCTTCTTCTTAAGGATTTACACATGTATATTCTTCATACGGACAAATATAGATTAGGAATAATGAAATAAATCAAAATCAGAACCCATTGCCAGCAAACATGTTCAGTACTCTGATGGGGTAATTTTGACATCTAAGAAATATCCTTCCTAGGAAAAATGTCCCATTTCCCATGAGCATGTTCAGTACTCTGATGGGTTTGCCTAATTATACCACAGGCCAGTACCCGCTGCCAGCAAACCTGTTTAGTATCCCGACAGGTTAGCCTCTTACACCCATTTTCCATCAAAGGTTCTTGTCCCAAGATTTACCATTACGATAAAATTTATAGATTTCTTTCGCATGGGTGAATGGGGAAGCATATTTCAAAACCCTTTTACGGAATGGGATGGTATTGGGTTGGAAGATATTTTATAGATTGTCCATAAAAGTTTGTTCGTATGAAAAATAGACTTATGTACTAAGATTAGTCGAAAGACATATGTGGTAAAAATTACTTAATGTGGTGGATGAGGCCATGAGAGAATGACCTAAAGGTGCCTCTAGTCCCCAAGTTCATATTCTCCATATAAGATTGTGTTCCCTCATAAGTAGAAGTGTCATTCACTCTCCTTCTACTATTTGATAAGAATGATTGAATAACAAGTTCTAATATGACACTAAGGTGTACAATTTACCTATGGGAATCATTATGCAGACCTTAAAGATTTTGTAAATCCCCATAATATTTTAAAGATTAGGCTTATGAGCAACTGTTATTATTAATATTCAGAAATCTGTAAGTAATAATAAGAAGAAATATCTTAAGTTGTTTTGGTTTTTTATGTTAGATAACCAATATTATCTTCATCTCATTTCATTTATTTGAAAAGAAACATTAAAAGATGTTGCATTTATTTAGAACTAGGTTAAATAACATGCAACTTTTACTCTTTCCTATCTAAGAACAATAAATCATATTTCATGTGTAAAAATATTTCCAATGTATCCATGTGCGTAACATGTGTAGAAATACATTCATACTCGGGTTTGAAAGAGAAGATTTAATGTATACCAGAGTACGGAGAACCAACTACTTTGATAATGATGTGAAGTTTTTTGAAGAAGAGAGTGGTGGCTCAATCCGCTTGTCGTCTGGAACCAATGTTCAATGTAATCTTGATGTTATTGGTTCACTTCCTCATTTAGACCACTCTACATGTCTCCCTCTATCATTCCATGTAGATCATGTTCTTTCAAATGGTTTGTATCGTGGATGCATATTGTATCTGGAAATATGCATGTCAAGAATTCCTCGATCTTAGGTTCTAGTAGTTTCTCTCCATTGAATGATTCTTCAGTCTCCTCTACAGGTTGGAAAGGGTGATCAAAGGAGGATTCTAGATCTTCTTGTGGATTTAGCTCACATAAATCTTGTTTTTTAATCACTTCTGGAGAGGCAGATAGGTTCTTGATTGCTATCAATATTTGTTCTTTCTGCAAGGGAGAGATTGAGATCCCAATTGCTTCTAGGATGGAGAGAGTTCTTCTAAACTCTTGATCATATTTGAGTCCTTTTTTCTAGCTGATTGGTATTGTTTCACACATGGATTAGTGTAGAGGGGGGGTTCTTACAGTGTCCATTTTTTTTTTAAATCCTAAAGAAATAAAGAGAAGCAAGCTAAAAGAAAATGTAATAAAATCAATTATATACTCGAAGTGACACCATGCTACTAGGACCCTATTGTCACCAAGTTATTTGTTCACACAAGTTAGCTTCTCTTCTCGTATATAAAAAATGTTAATAAAACAAAAATTCTAACTACTAAAAGGAAGAGGACAACCTAACTTTGGAGAAACCCCACTAAATTGAATGTGTGGAATCTTCCCTCTCATATTACCGTCTTCTCTCCACCCTTAGGTAATCCTTAAAAGAACACCACACTTGCATGAAAAGAATCACACTTGCATGAAAGGAACAATCAAGGATTTGGAGAAATAAAAACAACCTACCTATGCTCTAATCCCTTTAGCACCTCCCCGATAATGGTGCCAAAAATGTGGGGATAAATATATGCAATATTAGTTCCCATATTAAATTATAAATTGGGGCTTATAAACTTCAAGGTGTAGACACATGAAATGAAGGATTGGAGCCTAGTATAGCCTAATCTAAACCCAACAAAACAATATTCAAACCCACACTGCAAAATTTAAATGTAAATTTCAGGAGATAAACACTAAGGATTCATCACTAGGACACATGAATAACTTAGTGCTATAAAGGCTTAGATCATAGTCTTTCATGCACTTAAGGTGACTTTCGTGTGATTAATTGTGAATAACTTACTCAAGTTTCTTGTCCTTCAATGATTATTTCCTATAACGGATCCACACTTAAATGCAATAAAAGAAACAATCAAAGAAAAATGAATTCAAGTGACAGGAAATAAACTATGGGTAATGATGTAGGATCATCGCTCCATCTCAGCACGTGCCAGCTAATTAAAATGTATGGTGCGCATTCAAGGAAGGAGAGGTGTTGCCCTCTCATTTTTGCCTCAAGAATCCAAGGCGTGATCCAGTAATTAATTGAATACAAGCTATAAGAGCCAAATCATGCTTTCACACAAGCTGGAGATAAGGTCATCATTAATATGATGACGGGAAAATGGATTTGCATCCGATTTGGAGCAGAATTTCCATCATTGTAATTTGGCCTTTCGATAAGCATCAGGGATGGTTATTTGACACCATTAGTTAGCTTGCGAGGGAAGCACGTAGAGCCCCTCTTGTACAAATCTTTGTATTGTAAGAAAAGTAGAGGTTAGATGGTTGGGCAGTTAGGTGGGGAACTGTTAGACGATAAGAGGTTAGCCAGGAGAAAAATATAGTGAGCCAAGAATCAGCTGTAGCTCGGATTCCACCATTGTAAATTGGAATTCCACCATTAATAGAAAAATGAATGTTTTTCCTGTTTTACATTTATCTTCAATGCATGTTGTGTTATGAATGTCATTTGCATGCTTTTGAATTGTAGATGAATGTTATGAATCGTCTGCAGGGATAGAGATACGGTTTTATATCCACGAGTGTGTTAAGTTAAGTCTAGTTATCTAGGCTAAGTGCAAGGAGTGCGATATAGAGCTAGAAAACTCTGTAAGCCAATGCAAGGAGTGCATGTATGAACACAGTGGAGTCAGAAGAGAAGTTGTCAGGAGGGCACACCAAATTAATTTACAGACTCAGGGAGAAATTTCAAGGCGGTTAAGTCCCTTGAAAATAAAGACTGTGTGGAGAGAGGCACAGTTCAGGGTTGTTGAAAACTCTGGAATACTTTTCCAGGAGGGCATTGAGCTTGCATGAGCATACCCAAGAACTACACTAATGAAGGTGTAGAAGAATCCCATAATTGATGAACATTCTGGTGAAGGAATGTTTTGCAAGAAGTGCATCGACAAAGGAAAGGAGATGCCTTAAACCTTTCCATAAGGATGAGAAAGAAGTCATCGAAGAACTGAGCCAAGCGAAAGGAGTGTGCCTAAGGTGTTTTGAATTTTCCTTATAAGCCCAGGAGGAAGGGAGAGAAACTAACAAGAAGGAACAAGAAGCTCACAGAGAAACTTGGAACCTTAAAGGTTTTCAAGCCAAGCAAAGTCGTAGGAGAGTTGCACAGATGTCTACAAGGAGTCTAGAAATCCTTCAAGAACAACCTATGTCTCGAAAGGAGAATTTGCGCTAAGTGTCCAAAGAAGTCGAGGACTGTCCAAAGTCCCAAAGATGGAGGAGTCACCCATCATCGAGGAGGAGACAGGTGGTAGAAGATTGAGAGGTTCCAGAGAAGGAACTTCAGGAGGTTTTCTGGAAGCAACCAGAGGATCTTCGTGAAGTCACGAAGAGTAATTTCAATCTAGGTTGTTGGATCTGGAAGGACGCATGGAAGAGGATCAGTGCATCGTTGATTCACGATCAGTAGAAGAAGATCCGAGAGAAGTGAGGACTCACGAACTCCAAACTCGCAATTTGATCACAGCCATTGATCGCGAGGAGAATGAGGGTCGTAAATCAAGTCCCAAAACATTCACTGATTCCGAAATTGGGAAAATGGAGAAAGCATATCGCGAAAGTCCCAAAGTGCAGGGTCATGAAGGGAGTTGGCCCGCAGTCATAATCTGTGGCCATGTCAAAGAGGAATACTAGCCCTGATAGATAGTGTCACTAGCGCAAGAGCTAAAATCACAAGGATAGGGTCCGCAGGTGCCACATAGTGGCTGTCGAGGAAGTAAAAAGGGCCTGTGTCAAGTCAAATCGGTCCCATCGAGAGCCTGACGAGTCATTTGAATCGATGACTTGATCGATCCTATATCAAGAGGTCACAATGACCCCTCATTGATAGGAGAGAAGGGGGAGGTCATCATCAAGTGGTATCAGAGCTTGATTTCTCTCAGCAGAGAGAAAGAGACAAAGGAACCGATGCGTAATTGACTTTTGTAATCCAGGGAGATAGTGTGTGATGCTCTGTTGGAACTATTTCAAGGTTTGCAGTAGATGGTAAGAAGCCAGGTGAGTTGTAGATGAAACAATAAGGTCTTATAAGTTCATACATGAGAACGAGGAAGAGTCCACTTGCAGAAGAGCAGAGCGGAGATGGACAAGGAGCTCAGTGAAATCTGAGCACAGATGGAGAAGCTTGCATTCAAGATGTAGTAGGAATAAAATGTACATTAGAGGTATGAATGGCCTTTGAAGAGGACATCCATATGCCATGTTCATAATTTATTGGCTAGAAGACAACAATAAGTGTTAAATAGGTGGTTGGGGCATGATGAAAACCTCGGTCATAAGGGAAAGAGATCTGGAAAGAGTCTCATAGATTGTCAGGTGGGAAGTGAGAAGGAATCAGTGGATCTCGTAAACTTCCAGGTGGGTAGAGAAGACATCCTAGATTTCCAATTGGGAAAGGGAGAAGAGGTGAGCTCAGTTGGGAGTTCATTGGCAGATGAAGAGGAGGCTGGAGAAAAACCTCACTCAAAGGGAGATTCATGTAGAACTCTAAGCCACATGAATGAAGATGATGACAAGTTAGAAACTTTCATCACGACAAAGGATAAGGGTCAGAGGGATGTTATGATCATTGGGGGAGTCGAGATATTCCTACCAAGTGACCGAGGAGAGCCTAGAACATATGTTGCATATGCGACATGGAGACAGCAAGAAGATACTGTCAAGGAGGAGAAGGAACAGATACTAATGCATGTCCCGATAAAAGAAGAAGAGAATTCAGCAGGACCGCTCAACATTTTCAGCCAGGAAGCTGAACAGGAGATGACTGCAGCACTGAGGTCTGTAACAAAAGAGGAAGCATGCATCATATACTTTGTTGGTCTGTGTGAATAATTTGAATCTCTTGAGAGGAGAGTGCAAGTTCAAGGAATGCACATCCAACAGGTTAAGTTGGAAACATATGAAGGACTACGCCAACATGAAAAGCAGCTGGGGAAAGTTGGAACAGAACCAGCTGAAAAACTAACAGGGATCAATCTGTCAGGGGAAGAAGTTGAACAACAGTTTGGTATGGAGACTGCAGAAGTAGAAGATGTAGCAGAGTGGCAAGCTAAGTCCATAAAGGAAGAATATGTCTTGGGAAGCTGGTGTGATTTTCCCATTGACAAGAAGTGAGTGCATCGATTTAGTCTGCAATAGAAGAACCAGCCAATGGAGCAGCTAGACAGGGTGATTGAGGAGATAAATAAGTTGATGTTGGAGTCAATAGAGGATTTGGTCAGCGATAGGGAGTTGAACGACAGAAAACCTGCATGAGCAGTGGGGATGATACAGGAATAGGAGCAGCGGAGCAAAGGAGATGACAGATAGCTCCAGGAGAAAGTTTGGGATCCAGGTGGATTTTAGCCATGTTGGAGAGCTCATGATTTTTTCCTCTGTGGAGTATGATGTAGGATCATCGCTCCATCTTAGCATGCGCCAACTAATTAACACGCGTGATGCGCATTCAAGGAAGGAGAGGCATCTCCCTCTCATTTTTTCCTCGAGAATCCAAGGCGTGATCCAGGCATTAATTAAAGACAAGTTGGAAGAGCCAAATCATGATTTCACACAAGTTGGAGATAAGGTCGTCATTAATAGGATGACAGGAAAATGGATCTGCATCTGATTTGGAGCATAATTTCCATCATTATAATTTGTCCTTTCGATAAGCATCAGAGATGGTGATTTGACACCATTAGTTAGCTTGAGAGGGAAGGTCGTAGAGCCCCTCTTGTATAAATATTTGTATTGTAAGAAAAGTAGAGGCTATATGGTTGGGCAGTTAGGTGGGGAACTGTTAGACGATAGGAGGTTAGCCAGGATAGAGTTATCCAGGAGAAAAATACAGTGAGCCGAGACTCAGTTGTAGCTCGGACTTCACCATTATAAATTGACATTCCACCATTAATAGAAAAATGACAGTTTTTCCTATTTTACATTTTTGTTCAATGGATGTTGTGTTATGAATGTCATTTGCATGCTTATGAATTGTAGATGAATGTTAAAAATCATCTACAGGGATAGAGATACAATTTTCTATCCATGAGTCTGTTAAGTTAAGTCTGGTTCTCTAGGCTAAGTGCAAGGAGTGTGCGACAGATCTAGAAAACTTTGTATGATGATGAAAGGAGTGAATGTCTGAACTCAATGGAGTCAGAAGAGAAGTTGTCAGGAGGGCACACTAGATTAATTTACAAACTCAGTGAGAAATTTCAAGGCGGTTAATTCCCTTGAAAATAAAGACTATGAGGAGAGAGGCACAGTTCAGGGTTGTTGAAAACTCTAGAATACTCTGCCAAGAGGGCATCGATATTGCATGAGAATACCCAGGAACTACACTACTGAAGTTGTAGAAGAATCCCATAATTTTTTAACATTTTGATGAAGGAATGTTTTGCAAGAAGTGCATCGAGAAAGGAAAGGATATGCCTTAAAACTTTCCATAAGGACGAGAAATAAGTCATCGAAGAAATGAGCCAAGTGAAAGGAGTGTGCCTAAGGTGTTGTGAATTCATCTTATAAGCTCAAGAGGAAGGGTGAGAAACTGACAGGAAGGCACAAGAAGCTCACATAGAAATTTGGAACCTTGAAGGTTTTCAAGCTGAGAAAAGTCGCAGGAGAGCTGCACAGATGTATGCAAGGAGTGCAGAAATCCTTCTAGAAGAGCCTAAGTCACGAAAAGAGAATTTGTGCTAAGTGTGCAAAGAATTTGAGGACTTGTCGAAGTCCCAAAGACGGAGGAGTCATACATCATCGAGGAGGATACAGGTGGCATAATATTGAGAGGTTCGGGAGCAGGAACTTTGGGAGGTTTGATGAAAGCAACCAGAGGATCTTCATGAAGTCGTGAAGAGCGATTTCGATCCAGGATGTTGGATCTGGAAGGATGCGTGGAAAAGGATAAGCGCATCATTGATTCACGATCAGGAGAAGAAGAGCTAAGAGAAGTGAGGACTCGCAAATTCTGAACTCACGATTCAATCACAACCGTTGATCGCAAGGAGAACGATGGTTGTAGATCGGGTCCTGAAATATTCGTCGATTTAGAAATCGGGAAAATAGAGAAAGTAGCTCACGAAAGTCTTGAAGTGTGAGGTCACGAAGGGATTTGGCCCACAGTCGCAGTCCATGGTCACATCAACAAGGAATACTAGTCACGAGAGCTATTGTTTCTAGTGCAAGAGCTAAAAGCACAAGGAGAGGGTCCACAGGTGCCACATAGTGGGCACCGAGGAAGTAAAATGGGCCCGTGTCAAGTCAAATCAATCCCATCAGGATCCCGACGAGTCATTTGACTCAATGACTTGATCAATCCTAGACCGAGAGGTCACGATGACCCCTCATTGATAGGAGAGAAGGGGGAGGACTTCACCAGGAAATCCAAATCACAATGAAAGCAAACTAATAATGACCAATAAGAGAGATTAATCTAAAATTAGATCTCAAGAACAATTCTTCAAATGGTTACAAGTGTAAAAAAAAATAAGAGTGGACTCTACAGAAAATGCATGAAAGAATAATGGATATCTGATTAATGACAAGATTGGACAACAAGAAATGCACTCTTTTATGTTCACTCAAATTGCAGATTTGAAAATTTCTCATAAACAGTGAACAGAATCAGAGTGTAAGAAGATGGTGTAATGGTATTAGAACAATTTCTTGTATACTATTTTATTGGATTTTCAAGCATAAATTTACAAAGGAATGTCAATGAATGGAATGGTAACGAGACACTTCAATATCCAATCTCTTAATTATTCAAATTTGGGTGCAATTGGTCAAAGAGAATTTGTATTTTTAATGGAATGTTGAGTATGAAGAAATGAATTTCTTATGCATGCATAAAGATGTATTAAAAAAGAACCTAAGAAATCAATTTTGATGAATGCACATGTTTAATTCTTATTTATTCCTTGTGAAATAAATGAAAACACAACTTTATTTATGAAAGGTTTGTTTTATTTTATTTTTAGAAACACACATAAAAGACAATCTAAAAACTAATGAAATCGTTTTCAACTAGCAGAACTTTGACTAGTGGTAAAGAGGGTGCAAACTAGGAAAATTTATGATGTGATATGAGGGATGAAAGCATGGCTAAGAGACTGGGTGAAATCACCGTGGGGTGAAGGAATTGTGAGGAAATTGCAATGAATCTGATAGGGGTGTGATTGTCTTTTAAAAGGAGATTGAGAAAAAGTATGCAACAATGATATTAAAACTTGATTTATGCACTCATTATTGTCATGATTTGGGGTGATTTAATATGTGTATACTCTATAATCAATTTGCACAATGGATTGAAACGTTGGTTATACGTTCTAGTAATTGAAAGAACATGTTTATGGTGGAATGAGAAAGCAATGCCAAATGCAATTATAGAAACAAAACACTATTACACCAACTGAAGTATCACTCCTAAGTATGTGTTAATCTGAATATAATAAAGTGAAACTGAACTTGTAGCTCTACAAAAATTGAATGCAGATCAACAAGATAACAACTAAACTAGAAATGAAATTTAAACAAAAATAAACACAAGCAATCTAATCTACGAGAGTAAAAGAGGGTAGCAGGGTATTACTCAGAATGAGGGGCCCTTCCCATGTTGAATAACCCTGCTTAAAATACAATCAACTCAAGTGAAGAAGATTCACGGTAAATCAACAACAATGAATTCTTCATTTTGATCAAATACTATGTTTACAAAATCAACTATCCCATGCTTGTTCTTCAAAAAGAATCAATTAAAAAGGATGATAATGATAATTATGTCTCTCTTCTCATCCCTATGATTCTCTATTTATACATAAAAATACGAGAAAGGATAGAATCGAATCCCCCAAACTCATATTCTGGTTAAAACCAATTTTACAAATTTTAGAGCAAATTCACAAAAATTTGGGGTTTTCATCAATTTGGGAAGATTCAAGTTAGAGATCCAACCATATATTCCAAAAAAAAATGAAGTTTGAAAAAGTTCTTGTATATTACTTAATTTTCCACATTATAGACAAAACCCATATCGTATAATTTCTAGATATGATACCATCTGCATGAAAATCGAGGTGCAAGTTGGTAGTGTGAGATTTTTACTAATTTTTGCAAAATCATTCCCTCTAAGATGGATTTCCACACGTGCGATATGGGTGGATTATGACTCACTTTTACACATGTTGACGTCGTTCTAGACAAAACCCATGTCCCCAATTTTCCTCTAGAATCATTTCAAACTTTGACTATAATCTAGTATCGGATGGTTGTTGATATTAGTACCAGATGACTTAGAAAATTGTGGTACCAGATGGTTTCTGGAACATTTTGGTACCAGATGAGCTGAATTGTGAGTACCAAATGACAATGAGTGTGAGTACCAGATGACTGTGCAAGTACTAGAATATTGTAGAACCTTCTGGTACCGAATGACTTGGAGTGTGACTACCGGATGACCTCCAGTGCAGGTACCAGATGACTTCAGTTGAGTGAATAGTGCGGGAGCATATTGTTTAGACATAAAAACATAGGATTAAATCATCATCAACAAAACTATTGTATAATCATCCTTTTAATCACTAAAAATATGGAAAATTATGTATTAACCACATAGGATAATTCACAAGAGATAATGGAGGTTTATGGTGTAATTAGGGATATATTATTGACTAAAGGCAGGGAGAAGGTGTAATGATGAGTGTATTTTTATGGACAAAATATGACAAATCTGGATCCCAACATCCCTTACATCGTCAAAAAGAAGTCCAATAAATAAAAGTATTATTTGACAACCTTGGATGGGAAAAAGATGCCATTACTAGTGGATGGATCTCTTCTCCAACCTTATGTTCAGGTCACATGACTTCTTTAGGGCCCAGGGCCCAGGTAAGTAGGTAGGTCATCTTTATTTCCTTGCATTTGTATATTGAATTCTCATATTAGTATAGATTCATTTCATTTTTCTCTACTTTCATTTTGATTTCATGCTTAGTTTAGAAATTGTTTAAAAACAAAAAGTCAAAATTTTATTTTCTAGATTAGTTTCCATTTCAATTTTTATGTATATGGACGAAGGGTGATAGCACCACCCTAGATGCTTTATGTTTTTGTCTAAGTTTTGATAGGCACATGTATACCAGGATATGTTGTGGCTCTCATGCACTCTACGACGAGCACATGCCCCCAAATAGGAGCCAGATGTTATCCCCACTTTGTGGGATAACGAAGGATATTATTTCTCGAGGACCTTAAATTGAAGATATGGAGTGTCGAGAGACTACATGACCAATGATATCCACTTGAAAATATGGAGACCCTTCTCACCACCACAAAGGTTAGGATTTTTAAATTCCATCCACCACACCAGCTGGCTTCTGAGAGGCACTAGGCCTTGCTCCATGAGGTACAAGTCAGGTATTATGGTGAGTGTCATTTCAATATTTGAGGAATTTTTAGTATGTTGTATCTTAGACTGCTTTGATATTTCATGACATATGCTTGGAAATTATGCCTTTTTCCCCATTTCAGCTTGGTGGTTGACATTGTTCCCTAGTAAGTGGTCTTCCTAGGGAATGGGTTTGCTACTAGGAACTCCCTTGAAGAGACATAGTATGGTTCCCATCCATACTTACCACTTTCCATCACAACCCCATTTCTTTGTCTCTTGGGAAAAGGGTTGTCCCTCATTCCATGAGAAGAAGGGGATGAAGGCCTAGAGGATGTTTTGTTGGATAAAAATACAATATCATATATATATACCTTCCATATGCTTCACCCAGGGATTACCCGAGAAAGCAATGAAACGCTTCTCTGTAATAAAAGGGGGACCCACAAGAATAAATGATAGTGAATGCTTATGGGGTTTGTTGGAGGATAGGAGGTATCATCATGAGTTGGACTATCATTATCATGGGTATCTAGCAGTATTACATTACCATCATCTGGCCACCAAACCAGGGTGGTGGCTCTTAGTTACATGACTGAGAGAAAGGGGGTCTCATTACGAGCCAACTTTCTCATTTCTGTGAGATATTTGTGAGTGACATTGTTATTATCTAGACACGACACCAGGAAAGTGGCCTTCAACTCTTTCTTTCAAACATGAAAGAAACCAAGAATGGAAAGAGGATGGGCTTGAAAAAGTGCATTGCAAATGAAGGTGCCACACACCCTCTACAAAGGCACCCTTGAATGAGACACTACAACCCCTTGTATGTCATGAACCCCATGTGCAGTGAGTCTTGATCCATAACCATTTCATCTAATTCACATAACTTAGAGAGGGATCTCTTGGGAAAAACTCCTTGACCTAGGGAAAGATCTACCCAATAGGACACCTTGTCAACCCTCCCATATCCTAGCTTGCCAAGTCGCATAATATCTTTGAGCACTTATTTTTTTGATCAGGTAATATTTGATGCACATGCTTAGGTGGCTCATTTATTGATTTTATTTACTCACCATGATATCATTCCTTGAGATCCTTGGAGGGAATGCTTATTTTACTTCGCAGGACTTATTTGGTGGATAATTTTGGAAGAATAAGCAGGTAGCTTGGGATTCCATGGGGCTTGAAGCCCACAGGATGGATTCCAAGGGCCTGAATTATGGATGATATATATGTACCTTTGGAGGCCTAGAAGACATTATGGATGACCTGACCTAGCCCTTACATGCCAAACATTTTTCCTAGGAGAGGAAAAATGTCACTTTTAGAATCTTGATGTCACCTAGAGGGCTAGGGTTTGGTGGTGAAGGTGTTGCTTGATGCCATGTGGCACATTTTGAAGGAAGGAATGTTGAATACCATCAAGATAAGACTTGGATGAGTGAAAAGTGGACTTTTGATGCCTAGCCATGCATATACTACCCCAACAACTTCTTCAAAGTTCCAAAACATCCCCTAAAGGGATGACATCACCTTATGTTAAGGTTTCCTTTGTGTAAAAGTGAACTTTAAGTGAATTGTTTAATATTATTTTGTTACAAGGGGTAAGATAAGGGTTGTGGACCCATTATCTTATGTTTTACCCTTTCTAATGTGGACAAACAATGTGAATGATATTTTGTATAAATAGAGATCATAAGATCTCATTTTAAATCATAACTCTCCCATTGTGAGAAGTATTGAACTGAAATTTTTGCTACCCTTGAGGATTTTTGTTATCTTGTGCTATGATATGGTGTCTTTTTGGTTATGGAGTATATGATGATGATGATGTGTTATCTCTTGTAGGTCATTTTCTAGCTATTGTGGTGGTTATCTTGGCATGTTATGGTTTAACTTGTTGCTATTTGGATTGGTAAGGATTTTTACTTGTTTCTATCATTTGTAATTCAAGCTCAAGGTTGATTTTTCTAAGGCTAGGTAAGGATTATAAGTGAATACACCCCTATTTTATCTCCACCATAAATTTATTCATACAATTATTTTTTGCAAGGGTTTGCTAAGGAAGTATAAGGGAATACACCCCTTAGTTTTAAACCCTAGCTAAGGTTACTTTTGTTGGGGAATAAGAGGATTTATACCCACAAGGAGGTAGTAGATATAGCTCTTTTCTTTTGACCCCATTAACCCATAATCAAAGGCACTAATCATTACATTGGAGAAATAAAATGTTGCATTGACAAACGTGAAAAGTTGAAGTTTTAAAGTTCTCTCACTTGGACGTTGTTCCTTGATACCTAGGTTATCTTGCCTCATTGAGGCATCCTCTTTCACCCACTAAAACTTGTTGGTGTTACAAAATTAACCTACGACAATTAGGGATGAAGAAATATAACCCTCTAACCCTAGATAATTCATAAACTAACCCTAGGATTTGGCTACAACTTTTCCCTAACAAACTACTAACCCTCACACACTTTTTGAGCTAGTTGGAAGTAATTTTGATTGGATGATTTGTATGTTATAAGGATTGGTTTTCTACATCCATAAGGCTGATAAATATCACTGTAATAATATTTTTATAACAACGTTTATTTTGTGCTAAAGTCTTACTCTATCATTGTTCAGTTGAACTATTCTTTACTAGTTTGTTTCTTTCTTATCAAATAAGACCTTTAGCACTTATTTTGCAGCCCCTTTTTATCTTTTATATTCTGATATATATCACTTATTATTGTTTAAATTAGGGACATCGAGCTTAACTTGATTTTCCAACTTACATATTATATCATATACTTGGTTTTCCTTGTGTCTTGGGCATGTATTCATTCTTGGCAGGTTACTCAAATCATTGGAAACCTTAAGCAACCCTATAGACTCATTTCCAAGTTCCCTTTTCCATCTAGAAACTTGACCTTTAGGGGATTCCATTCATACATCTCATTTTACATCTCGATCCCCCATAGGGTCACCAGGATTCCCCCCTTGAGGTGGCTACCTCACCTCTAAAGTGACGATAACACTTGCCTAAGGTGACAGTGGGTAGGTGCTCTCTTAGTTGTCACCAATTGGTGGTTGGGTCGGGATTTTCCCAACCTACAACTTGTGTGATAACATAACCAATATGGGTACACATATAAGTTCTTATAAGTAAACATTGTATTAATTAATGAATCATTCAAATTCCAAAAGAACACCTAATTACCATGTATGTATATTTATGTAGGTGCATACACATCATAAAACACTAGATCCTTGCAATGTTCCTCTACAAAAAAATATTCTTATTTATATTCTTGATTATTATCATGTTCATGTGCATAAGCCCATTTATATTACCATTCATTACATATTTTTTGTTTACTAATGACATTGATATGATGTTGATACTGCTTTAGACTTGTATATTTTTTACATTGATTATATGTGTGATCATCTACTTGTATATTATGTATGATACTTAGCAATTTTTTGTATGATACACAATGTTTTGCTTTTATTATTCCACTTAATGTTTTTTTTTTTTTGAATAATGATTTTGTTATGTTTATACAAGTGATTAATGATTTTGCTTTTTGAGTGAAATGTGTTCATTTATTAGTTATACAACAATGTTCCAAGCTAAAGACTAGGACGTGAGCTCAGGTCCAAGACCTAACCTTAATAACATGACCTAAGATTAGGATCAAGATCGGACCTATGATTAGGACCTCACTTACTTAAATAAAAATTGAGACCAAGAATTAAGTTCAAGATCAAATTCTAACTTATGATTAGGACAAGGATCTTCCCTGATCTTAGAATAAGGGAAAAAAAATTATTAGCAATTTTAACCTATATCTCCTATTGAACTCTCAACACCATTTTCAACCTCACTAATAAATTTTTTGTAATAAATTTCAACCACATTTATAATTTCCTTTCTCAAAACATTTTTTTTTTAAATTTGTGTCCTCAATTATTTCAATAGGTGTAATACCTCAATTTTGAGTCCCGGGATTAATAATGTATTTTGTTTATTTGATGAAAGGACAGAGTGCCTAAACAACTAAAAGAGGTTAGAGTGCCTAGGAAATGTAATACTTTGATCATTTCAAATAATAAAATACATCATTGGCTTCAAGATGGGAAAGAACAAGAGTTATAGGGGGCTATCATTGTTATGGGGGAAAATCCCCCAAATCTAGGTCTAGCGACTAGGCAGAGCCTTGACACCTTAAAATATAGAAATGTTTCTATTATACCCCAAATCCAACAAAAACCTAATGATATTTAAGAAAAGGGAGAAAAGGTCAAAATGTTTACCTTAAGTCCTTCCGTCTGTTGAATATCCCTTCATGTTGTTGTCCATTCCAAGATCGTAGGCCTCCTCCCAAACATGGCCTGAAACAAATTAACAAAACAAACTATGAAAACATATGTATAGCTACAAAAATCATCTAAAGGGTTAGTTATTCATGAAAAAATTCATAAACACAAACATAAATAAATAAGGATCTAGGACAAGAAGTTTCTCTTTCATTGATAACAAGATTAGAAGTTACAACCTGAATCTTGCCGACGTTACTCCATGAACCTCACCTGGACTCCTCTACTTTGACTCCAAGTGCACTATTCCCAATATTCTGTCCTCACAACCAACATGCCAATCTAGGGTAAAATGATGGATTGTATAAGGGAGGATGACTGGAAGGGAATGTTGAGGATGAAACTCAGAGCAGGATGCAAAAGGCTTGGAATACAAGGGAGAAAATTCGACATAGTTTTCTTTCCTCTTCTTTGATATATCCAAATGAGCCCCCATAGGGCCCATTTTATATGGAGACAAGATGGTTAATTCGTTGTCAAAAGGGATATAGGAGGTAAGATGGTTGGCTAATCTGACATAACTCATAAACTCTGCCCGAAAGCATGAAACTTTTTAATTTTTGTAATTTTTTAGAGTATACACTGGCTATCAAAAATGCACCTAGCATATGTATGTGCACTGCATATGTAGCAGGGTGTGTACGCCATGACAAAAGTTGTTTTTTAAAGAGGAATCTGAACAATTATTTTTGGAAAAGGTGTAAATGAATAGGCCAAAGTAAAAAATGCATAATAGTGGCATTTTGAGCTATAACAGATGCCCCCTAATGTGTGAGATTAGAAGAGAAACTGATAGTCGAAATACATTATAACATATTTAATAAAATGGGAAGGAATTGAATTGATTGATCCCAGACGAGTATTACCGAGCGTGTCATCTGCAAAAGAATATTAATAATCATCGAGGTGGGCATACCAATGCTCGAGACAAACTAATCATGGTTTCCAATCAAGTACACTACAGATCCATGTCATATATAGTAATCATGGCCACAAGACTAATGTGTATGCCTTTATAGATTGTATTCACGAATAATAAACAATTGATCTACATCTCAAAATCATCAGAAGATATACAAATACAATGAATCTTCAGGATGCATCAATTCTTGTAGTTGGAGATTATAGATTCAATAACTCAAGCAATATCTTCAAGATCTTCATAAATCAGGTAGGAGTAGAATGGGAGTGTAAAACTCACTATCCCGCGGTCTTTGACAAGTTATCGTATAAATATTGGAGGATCCTGATTATCAGGCACAAAACTTCATTGATTATGGATGTACACTTGACAAGAGTCACAAAATGGCCAACTTATGAAGGTTAAGAGACTTATTGCAGAAAGGTTGACTCAAGTTATAGGACTTTCCCTTGGACAAGAGCAGAACATATGAAAATACTTAGGAATCATGTTATTTACATAAGCTTGTGGCACAAGAGGAAACACAAACTCTCCATGTGTTTGGAAGAGTAACCAAATAGAGGAGGACACAACTCTATGTAACGAGAATAGCTTCCTAAGGCCATAATAAATCCAAATGCTTTGCATAACAGACTAAAGGATGTGCTCTTTCCAAGGGTGACTAGATTGTTTCACGTAAAAGATAATATTTTTCTGTACCCTTTGTTAGCACCAGAAGTCACCTCTGGATTGCGACAAAGGTAAGCCTAATACCCATCAATTTTATATGTCACAATGAATGAATAAAGGTGGTCAAATGGGCGCAGACCCAAGAGAATATCGCTTTAACTCAGAATCCCGGACCAGGAAAAACATAAGCAAGTGAGGTCTACCATATTGATCTAACTCCAGTCAGGAAGTTGAGTTTAAAATGAGCAGAGGGAAGACTTGGTGAGAAAATGAAAGAGTCTGGTATGGACATCTGGTCTTCCAACAACCTAAGGAAGAAAAGCTTCAAGAACAAGATCCTCTTGGACCCGAAGTTTCAGACACTAAGATATGCCTAAATGACACAGTTATAATAGCACGATAATCAAACCTACATCACAATGCTACTGTAACAAGTCGACTGGATCCTCCAATTCCAAGCTACTTAGTGTAAGAGGGAAAAGATAACACAGGAAACTGATTAAAATTGGTGAAAATATTGCAGTAATCAAACCTACATCACAACAACATAACTACCCTTTACTGGATCCTCCAATTTCGAGTGTTTTAACACAGTTGTTTACAAATATATGGAAATAAGATGAATTTCATTAAACAAGAAGTCTCAAATACAGATGCATAACCAAAGGAACTAGTTCTTCCTCAAAACTTTTCAATACGGGAGCCTAGCTCAACCATCGACGATGCTTACAAAATATCAAAATTGAGTTTAAATACTCGGAACTGCTCATTTCCATCATGGATACAATCGGATCACTACATTCAAATATTTGTGTTTCCTCCTTCTCCTGTCAGACTGTACATTTTTTCCTTTGTCAGACGTGAAATTAAAACAGTATGGACTTTGCAAGAAAACCTATTTACAGAGGAGCTCTGGGCTATCAGCTAGCCGCCACGACCATCCTTTCTTGCTTTCCATTAATGGGGTAAAACGAGGCTTCAACCATCACCCCCTATTTCCATTAACTTCATTCATTGGGATCAGGATGAGTTATGACATCCATGAATGCCCCAGGCAGTGCCCTGACTTCTTCAAATCAATCTCAACGCTTTGAGCCCTACTGCTCTTCTTCTGCAATCAATACATGCGCTTTCAGCCCTTTGGCACAACTCCTCTCCATCATTCCACATGACCTCGGGCCATGACCCTCCACTTATCCCCTATAACATTTCAGGACTTATCATATCGGGAGTTCTCACTCCCCTTGATTCACAACATCGCGATGCCCAAAATTGTGAAATGGTAATATCCAGATCAACAGTCGGATCTGCTCTATAATTGACGGCCAAGATTGCTTCCCCAAAGACCCCACGTCACCAGCTCTACGCAAGAGGTGTTAATATTCTTCTCGGACCCACACACCATAGGGCCACAGGCTACAACCATGGGCCCAAAATTTGAGTGCTTCACGATTTCACATGTCGGGATTTTGTGTTGTGCTCCATGCTCGAATCTCCGATATGCAAAATCATGATTTTGCATTATCTACTGCCACGTGCCCCTCTTATTTAGACGGTCTAGATGAAATTGTTATTGTGGGACCACATACCATCGACACTCTTGGGAAGACTTTTCTTTGGGCCAAATCCTACACCACACATCCCCTAGAATGGACGGCCCTAATTATTTCCCGATTTCTCATGTCACGAGTTTTCAGGACTCGCCCTCCTACTATCCCGACTCACAAAATTGTGAAAAGATGACCCAATGGTCCAAATCTCTCCCTTGATCAACAACTGCAATATTTTTCGTGATTTCGCGTTTCAGGAGTCTCTAATGTGATTGACTCTCGACCTCCCGATTCACGAAATCATGACTATGTTGATCGTGCACCACATGTCCCTCTGAAATGAACGACCCGGATCTCATGATTTTGGGCCTTGGTATGATGCTAAAATTTGCGCAACTCTATAATCCTGATCACTCGATGGTCGTCGATCAAATTTATCTGATGGATCCGATGGCTGAGATTGAGCCTGTGCTTGATGGATTTTTGCCGACCAGGTATGTGCGCGCCTTTGCATAATCACACCCCGACTTTGGATAAAAATGCAAATGGTGGGTTTTTAAACCCCTTATCTCGAATTTGGTTACCCAATGGACAATTTCAAAGGAAAAACATCCCCTTGCAAGAATGAGTGCTAACATTAGGCTCCATGGGGGAATATAGTCCTCCCTGCGAGGCTCTAAGATCTCATTTTGCAGTTCCAGTCGCCTTCTGTTGGGCTATGGAGTCATGCTCAAAACACATTGCTGAAAATATAGGCCGAAAGTAAAAACAAAAATAAACACACATGGTCGAAGGAGCTTATTTATGTACAATCCTAAACTAATAAACTTTTACATAGTGCTAGGTGAAAAAAAACTTCCACCATAGTCAATCAAGTAACTTCCCAAATGGAATATCCTTTACTATGTCGGTGATCACTAGCAACTGATGCAACCGCAACAGTGGAATGGTTACATCCTTTATATTTCCTCCTAATGTTGAGGTCAGGATAAAGTTGGGCGGCTTCAAAACATGAAGGAAGTACAAATCCATGTACTCCTTCACACGCTTGTAGGCTAAATGGTGAACTCCTGAAAATTTGTAACAGGCAACCATCCCTGTTACACAACTTCTCACACATGGTTGAATCTCTCTGGTAGGTATAGGAGGGTGATCAGTCGATACAAGCTGACTGATCTCAGGAGATGGCTACTCATTAACAGGTTATGAAAAGGAGATAAACTTCTCCTTCTGTTGCTCCTCTGGTTCTTCTGGTTCTTCTTCTTGGCTCTCCCAAGGGTTGGATTCATAATCATCATAAACAAGACCAGTGGGAAAACTATTCTCTTCATCTTGCTTCTTAGTGTCTTCGACGAGTCTAGGAGGGATGATTTCCTAAAGATAATATTTCTTAATGAACATAGGATAAGGCCCAACATTCTGTTCCTGGAAATCCTTCACATCCATCTCGAAACTTGATTCGTAACTGTCATACACAGGTTGGTCACTTCTCTGGTCGGTGAACTATGATGTGGGGCTTTGTTTCTCTTCATTTGAATAATCCTCAAATATAGGGACAATAGTCCAAAGTGGAACGATCTCCCGATCCTTCTTTTCAGTCCCAAATGTAAACACACCATGGGAAATATCGTGAAGAAAAAGAGAAAAATCCTCCTCCACAATGGATCGTTCCTTTAAAACCAATACAACTAGCTTATGAGGGGTAGAAACTAATGTCTCTACTACCATAGAATCTTGAATACTACCCTCATCAATAGGGCTGCCAAGAACAATAGCTTCAAGAACTGGAAAATACTTTGTATTTTCTTCAAAAAGGCAACAGTCATGATCTGCCTTCAACTCTTATATCTCTGTAGAGAGATATTCTACCACCTCTCTCAACTCGCCCAAAGAATCCTCCTCTTCATGGTCCTCACCCTCATAGATTTCATAATACAAAGCCACATCTTGATCATGGCCTTCATACCTCACAACAATTATGATAGATTAACTCAAAGGAATAATTCCTTTGACAGTGCCTACTGAAGCATGGATGAAAATCTCTCAGGGAGGAGATGTTAGCAGGGGGTAAAGAATGATACCATTCATGAGAATCCCCTACTAATGAGAACATGGACATTTTTAATAATGCATCCTCGTGATGTATATCCCATTCATGCATGAGTTCATGAAACTCACAGAGATGTTGAGCAAGGTTTTCCTCCACATGCCCTCTAAATATGGGTAAATAATCACCCCATTCATCCACAGTAGGGACAACATTAGGAAAACCAGGAACAACAGAAAAATTAAAAGGAGAAAACCTCCGAGCCAAGATTTTTTCCATTTCAAACCAGTGGCGTTTCCAAATGATCCCTCAACCATGGAGTCTCCAAGTGAATAATATGTAGAATGAGTGTGTTTGGCCTTCGTTCACCATCAAAGTCCAAATCTTATCGTTGTTGTTCCCCATAGAAATTCTCAAGCTGAGAAGGAAGCTACTGAAAACCTTCTCGAGAAAGCTCCTCTAGGTCATCTTTCAGATGTGCTAGAAGTAGTCACACTGAAACAATGGAGTGGAAATAGTGGAGTCGCCACATTGGAGTCAACAGGTGCACAGTTGCAATCTTTGAAGTACTAAATTCTGATGCACCTTCAGAACTAGTAAGATTTTTCGTTCAATCCCAGGGAAAATCTTCAATTTCGTCTGCGGCAACGGTGCCAGAAATTTTAGCACCAGAAGTCACCTCTGGATTGCGGTAGGGGTAAGCCTAATACCCATCAGTTTTATATGTCACAATGAATGAATAAAGGTGGTAGAATGGGTGCAGACCCAAGAGAATATCGCTTTAACTCAGAATCCCAGACCAAGCAAAACATAAGCAAGTGAGGTCTTGATCTAACTCTAGTCAGGAAGTTGAGTTTAAAATGAGAAAAGGGAAGACGTGGTGAGAAAATGTAAGAGTAAGAGGGAAAATATAACACAGGAAACAAATTAAAACTAGTGAAAATATTGCAGTGATCAAACCTACATCACAACAACATAACTACCCTCGATTGGATCCTCTAATTCTGAGTGTTTTAACCCAGTTGTTTACAGAGATACAGAAAGAAGGTGACTTTCATTAAACAAGAATTCTGAAATACATATGCATAAACAAAGGAACCAGTGCTTCCTCAAACATTTACAATACGAGATCCTATCTCAACCATCGACGACGCTTACAAAATATCAAAATTGAGTATAAATACTCAGAATTGCTCATGGCCCTCGGGGATACGATTGGACCAATGCATTCAAAGCTTTGCATTTCCTCCTTCTCCTGTCAGACTGCACATTTTTTCCTCTGTCACACGTGAAATTAAAATAGTATGGACTTTGCATGAAAACCCATTTATAGAGGAGCTCTGGGCTGTCAGCTAACCACCACGACCATCCTTTCTTTCTTTCCATTAATGGGGTGAAACGAGGCTTCAACCACCATCCCCTATTTCCATTAACTTCCTTCATTGGGATTGGGATGAGTTATGACATCCATTAATTCCCCAGGCGGTGCCCTGACTTCTTCAAATCAATCTCAGCGCTTTGAGCCCTGCTACTCTTCTTCTGCAATCAATACATGCGCTTTCGTCCCTTTGGTGTAGCTCCTTTCCATCATTCCACATGACCTCTAGTCATGACCCTGCGCTTATCCCCTATAAAATTTCAAGACTTCTCATATCGTGAGTTCTCACTCCCCTTGATTCACAACATCGCGATGCCCAAAATCAGGAAATGGTCATATTCGGATCGACGGTCGGATATGCTCTAAAATTGACGACCAAGATTGATTCCCTGAAGACCCCACATCACCAGCTCTACGTGACAGGTGCTAATATTCTTCCTGGACCCGCACACCATAGGGCCACAGGCTATGACCATGGGCCCAAACTTTGAGTGCTTTGCGATTTCGCGTGTCGGCAGTTTGCGTTGTGCTCCATGTTCGAACCTCCAATATGTAAAATCATGATTTCACATTATCTACCGCCACGTGCCCCTCTTCTTTAGATGGCCCAAATCAAATTGTCATTGTGGGACCACATACCATCAACACTCCTAGGAAGACTTTTATTTGGCCCGGATCCTGTGCCACACGTCCCCTAGAATGGACAGCCCTAATTATTTCACGATTTTGCATATCGCAAGTTTTCAGGACTCGCCCTCCTACTTTCCTGACTCGTGAAATCGTGAAAATATGACCCAACGGTCCAGATCTCTCCCTTGATCAATGGCTGTGATCTTTTCATGATTTCACGTTTCAGGAGTCTCTGTTGTGATCGACTCGCGACCTCCGGATTCGCGAAATCATGACTATGTTGATCGTGTGCCACATGTCCCTCTGAAATGAATGACACAGATCTCACGATTTTGGGCCTTGGTCTGATGCTAAAATTTGTGCAACATTATAATCCTGATGGCCACTAATATAATTTATCTAATGGATCCAACGGCTGAGACTGAGCCTATGCTTGATGGCTTTTCGTCGACAAGGTATGTGCGCACCTTTGCATAATTGCGCCCTAAATTTGGATAAAAATGAATATGGTGGGTTTTTAAACCCCTTTTCTTGCATTTGGTTACCCAATGGCCAACTTCAAAGGAAAAACATCCCCTTGCAATAATAAGTGCTAACACCCTCTCTTTGGGATATTTTTTTTTTTGTCTTTTTCATATTTTAATGAGCTTGAAAAAGAACAAAAGAACATTACATTAAAAAGGAGGAACAAGTGTCACAAGAAAGAAAACTAGTTCCAAGATCATGGAACATAATGATGCTCAGTATAAGGAGACCTATGTAAGATAAGGACACTCAGGAAAATTCCTACATGGGTCAGGGTGTCAGGACACAAAGGGAAAAATGTTGCAAGGATTGCACCTATAGAATGCTCTAAAATTTTAGTAATAGGAGAATGGAGTCGACATTAGGCCAAAGATACAAGAGTGAGACATGCAATGCGATTTGCAGATTGACACAATGAGCCTCCTTAAATGTAAAGTTTTACGAGCCTAGAGAAGGTAAGCTCGACATTTTTTTCACTTTTAGAGATTCTAAAAAAACAGTAAAAGAAGACTCCAGAGTGATATTTTTCATAAGTTTAGTCTCCAGGGACCGAAAAGGAATAAAATCATACCGAGGAGAACTCTTCTGGTCACTAGGGAAAAAGTATTCATTTTTCATACATAGTCCAGTCGGTCCAAAAAAGGGTTAAACTTTTACCGAAAGGACGTCTCTTCAAAACCATTTTAATGAGTGTGACAAAGACAAGATCACTCAACTATATTTTCAATTTTAAGGAGTCTGAAAAAAGCTTAACTATGGACTCACTCATCCTTTTTTTTAATTTAGTCCCCTAAGCCTGAAAAAGTATAAAACATAACTTAGGAGAACTCTCTTGATGACACATGTCTCCCGAGGCATACCTTTTTCCTAGGTAATCTATTGGTAGGAAAAAGGGTTAAACTTATGCCAAATAGATGTTCCTTCTAGACCAATGAACGAGTGTGAAAGAAACAAGGTCACTCAGCGATATCTTATTATTATTTAAGGAGTCTGAAAAGGGCTTAAACACAAGGGGTTTCCTTTTTCATAAATAATCTCCAAGATCCGAAAAAAGTGATAAACAAATACTAGGGAGAATGGCCTTTTTTCACAAATTTAGTCCCTCAGGCCCAAAAAAGGGTTAAAATTACACTTGAGAATACTCTCCTAGAGAACCGTAGCTCCTAGGGCATATCTTTTTTATAAAATTATCCATCCGGACTAAAAAATGGGTAAACTATCACCGGAAATATGTTCCTTCAAATTTCACTTTGACAAGCGTGAAGGGAAACAAGATCGCTCGACAATATTTTCAATTTTAGAGAGTCTAAAAAGGGATTAAAGAAGACTCTGGGGGGGATCCTTTTCTTAAGTAATCTCAATGAGGTAGAAAAGGATAAATAATTTCTCGTTATATGTAGCTCTCATAATTTAATTGAGCTTGAAAGACAACAAACCATGCTCTTGGGGAGTCCCTCGGGTATAGGCCATAAAATATGAAGAAGAAGGATGAGGCTTCAACACAAAGTCATGGTGGGACTAAAGGGACTCCCAAGCCTACAAAAGAATCGCGGCATGGAATACATAATGCAAGACAAGGATCTATCTAGGGAAACCATGGAGAGGAAGGATCTACCACCTAATTACGACACTTCCAAAGAAGCATAGCAGTTTCTGTGTCACACTTCGATGGGATAGACCCTATGGAAAAGTGGAAATCGCTAATAAAATGCAAGATGTAAGGTGGTGAAGGCCTACTCTATATGCAAATGGAGAAAACATAACTCCATCACAGGATGGTATAAGAAGTACCCATGCATTAAAAATATCGAATCCGAAGTACATAAGACTTGTAGACGACCAAAAAATCCCCAAAAAAAATAAAAACATCCATCTAACAAACCATAGGGATGAAAAAGGGTCAAAACTAGGTCACCACAGGGTCAAAAAAACTATAAATAGAGGTGAAGGAGGTCATTTTCACCATTTTTATTTGACAAAACCCAAAAATAGAGAAAACCCTCTTCCTTCAATTGCACATTCGGAGAGCTACGGTGGACGAAATCGACTCATTATTAAACCAAGTAAGTACTCTTCCCTTTCTCTTGCAATTTCATTCAATTTTCATGGTTTTTGGAGAAAAATGGAGTCCACACTCCCTAAACTTTTAGCATGACTGTGTGTGTACATGAATTTTCCATGCTTAGCATGTGGATGTACACAGGTTGAGATAAACTCAGCATGCGTACATCCGCGAATATTTTCAAAATAGGGCGTGTACATGCTCTTAAAAAAGAGAAAAATCAAGGCACTAACACCCAAAAATTGCCATGAATCAGGATCTAAGTGCGTTGGAGAGAGAGAGAGAGAGCATAAGGACATGGATCAAATGTTTGAGGAGGAACCTGCAGCTTTGGACACACTAAAACAATGCAGGTTATGGAAATTTTTTCGTTGTCCGGTCATGAGGGACTAACCAAGACTACTGAAGCACCTTGTTGAGTATTGGAACCTTGATGCAGAGGCCTTTATGCTAGAAGGCCAATCTTTGAAAATCACCACTGAAGACATTTACTTCTTAATCGGTCTCTCTATGAGGGGGGAGTCAGTAAACTTGACCACCTTCCCTCCAGGGACATATCACATAGCCCATTACGTTGATATGTATTGTGAGACCAGCACGGAGAAGATAGGATCTCAAGTCCCCATTCAAAAGATAGAGAACCTTGGCTTGAGAGTGATGTTGTACTTGATTGGGTGGATTACTAGATCTGGTGCTCTACATCAGGCTTCACATGCTCAGATTAATTGTGCAGTGTAGTGCCTGTAGCCGGTGATCTTCGATTGGAGCATGACGATGCTCAATTATATGAAAATACAGCTGACAAAGTGTAAACTGAGAAAGAAGAAGAACTTTTGGTTCAGGACAATGCTTTGTGCATTCTTCTTTGAAAGAGTGTCGAGCCTAAGCCCGAAGGAAAGCGTCCAAGGGCACGTATCCACCTATTCGACATTGTGTATATGGGCCTCTTTGATGCCCCTCCAAGGAGCAGAGGGAGTTCGAGAGTCATATGATGACTGGTTATTCGATTGGTGGATATGACAGATCCCATCCATCGAGGATTATCCCTATGCAGGGATCAGTTTCTTGAGATATCATGAGATGCCTATGCCCCTTGGCACATCTCACGGCAAGATAGGTACGTACATATATATATATATATAAACATATTTTTATTAATGTCACAGTACTAACTCAAAAAGTCTGCTATGTACAGAAGTGGGACCAATGCGACCCCAACAGACCTCCCCTGGACTAGGCATCATCCATGAGAGCAGGCTGAGCCAATAGGACCCACAACAGTAGCAGGACCATCATCAACATAAGCCAAGAGAGTATTGAGGTAGGTAGAGAGGAACTTGACGTCCCTCTCCCAAATTGTATCGATGATAGAGATTGAGGATCTACCACCCTCTATGTAAGCCCATGTCATGGGAGTGCCCAGGGCATGGGTCCAATTATTCTAGCATCTCTCCAACGTTGTAGTAAATTACAACATGGATAATGGGCCTAGAGCCTAGACTAGTACTGGACATCATGCATGCTAGAGCACTCATTTTTGTATCTCTTTATGTATTAAGGGCTTAAGCCCAACGATGTATTATTGACACTTTTGAGACCTATGGTCCATATTTTGTACTGTGACATCACTTTTTGGATACGTTATATATATATATACATATCTTTTTTCCTTATGGGGTAAATATATTTTGTACAAATATATTTACATGTGCATGTATGTGTGTGCTTTTATATTTATGTGTGTGAAATATCTAAATCTAAAACATGATTCATCAATGCATCAGTTAATTGATTAGATCTCCAAGGAACATGAATATATGTAATATAATAAAAATAAAGTTCTAAGAGATGTACCCTAAGGAATCATCGGTGAATGGTGGGACCGTGGATGCGGTACACTCCATTTAACTGTGACACTACCAATTGAGCATCTAGATGAACCCATAGGCGAGAAATACCATGTGAAAATGCATCACGTAGTAATTCTATTATAGTATTGTACTCGGCAACGTTATTGGTTGCTTATCCTAGACAAGCATCTATAGAAGATACCAAGTGACCAGTGGGCGTGAAGATCACCCAAGCTACGAAAGAAAGCCTACAAGTGTTTCGTCTAGCACCGCCTGTGAATCCAAGATAAACCTCAGATTCACTTGACATCTACCACAATGTAGAAACACAATAAACTACACATCCATAAAAAAAAAAGATACTAAAATGTATAAATAAAAATATACACTATTTATAATAAGCCACACCTTGGTGAACAACCTAATCATAATACTTTTTAGGGTAGAGTCCATTTCTGGGCTCAGGAAAATCATTACCTTCAAAGTCAACCAATTCATAAGTGCCTTTTTCCAAAATTTTCTTAATAATAAATAGTCTGAACCACATGGGTTTAAACTTTCATTCCCCCAAAGGATATTTATCTTGATCATATACCAAGACAATATCACCTTCGGAGAAAAATATAGGGTGGACCGACTGATCATATTGACACTTGACACATTGTTTATGAGCCTCGTTAGCCAACACTGCATCTCGACGTTGTTCATTGATCTGCTCGAGATAAATAAGACGTTCCTCAAGCATAGTTGTGTTGTTCAGTATTTTCACTGCCAACTTCAGAGAAGGAATATGACACTCTATAGGAAAGAATGCCTCCAACCCATAAAAAATTTGGAAAGGAGAGAAACTTGTATCAGTCTTGACGAAAGTTATATATGCCCAAACTGTTGAATATAACATCAAATGCCAATTCGACTTGGCCGAATTGATTGTCTGTTGGAGAATAGTTTTAAGAGACTTATTGACATCCTCCACTTGACCATTCACTTGTGGATAATAGAGTGACGAATTTTCTTTCTTAA